>JAQIXS010000043.1:0-79541 GCA_034700785.1 Rossiulus vilnensis
GTAAACATTAAAAAAGTATTGAGGAATATAAATTAATGGAACGGTGTAGGCAAAACGTATCAATCGTGATTACCAACCCATTGTATTGCCCTTAATTCCTAAAGAAATATTTTTAATTTATGAAATTATAAGCATTGTTTCAAAAATTGTTGACAATGGCGTTTTTTAATTTTACTTATGTTGTGAATTTTTTTTATAATCGTAGACAATTAATGATGCTTTTTCAAAAATGTTTGCCTATTGCGTCCTATTAATTAATATGATTCATGCCATTTTTGAACAAAGAGCGTCCACAAACGATGTAATTAATGTACGCCCTTTAACTTGTGTTGGTGCAACTAGCCCTTACTGTTTTATTGACGACTTATTTCTCTCAATTGCTACTTTTTTTAAGCTACATTTGGTGATCTTTGATGCCGCTTTAGATACCAGCGTTTATAAAACTTTAAATTTGTTCCCATTTATTTTATTCTAGCCCAGTTTTAAGGAACTTAAATGCGTTTTGGGGCCGAAATTAGGAAGATACTTAATTCATGATGGGTTTTCGTACAAGATCCAGTACGTGACGCGTTCGTACAAGATGCACGGGGTGTGCACAATGGAAAAGCGATGCTTTGGTCGTGTTCTCAGAATTGGGAATAATGTTCAAGTGATTAAAAGCCATAATCACGAACCGAATTATGATCTGTTACATCATCCCAAAACATTGCGTTAATGATGACTATTGTATGAAGGAGTTCTTTGAAAACTCGTGATTTAGTTAAACTAGTGCTTTTGTTAAAAGTAAAACTGGTTGATCGAAGTTATCTACTCGATGTGTTGAACATGTTTGACATTTTTTGCAATAAAACATTCATTTGGTATATTTTTTGGCTGGTATATTTCCTTACAATTATGTTCTCGGTAATATTTAACTTTGTGGAAATATCAAGAAGTGATGCAGAAGTTACGTTCTTCCACTCTGTATGGTGCTCTTTTGTTTAAGCTGACAGTCGGGCTCTGGGTAGGCAATAATGCAATTTAGTTTTTTTTTTCTTTTCTAGCAGGTTGCTCAACCTTTGAGGTTCGGTTTCGGGCGATTTGGGGGGAAGAAGCTCATTCATGCTGGGTATTCATACACTCTTCACCAAGTGTGTCAGTCTTCTAAGAGACACTGGAGGTGCTCCAGGAGACAGTGTTTTGGTCGTGTGCACACTTTAGATAATGACGTAATAATGATATCAGGCCACAACCATGATCCTGATTTCACTCTTTGATGACGTTTATTAAAACCATGCTTCTTCTTCTGATTAACAAAAATTACTAGTGCTGTTCTTCAACCATCGTTTTCATTTATCAATCTCTTACATTTCGTTCTGTGAAATGGGTTGTTTATGGATTTAATCAAGAACTACAAATCTTCATTCCACATATTAATCTGTGAGTCTGTCCAAATCAGGTTTCTAAGGCAATCGAGGCAGTTACAATTCCATTTTATATTAAGATTATTTTTGGAAGTATACCTTCAATTCCGCAACTGCAAAGCTTATAGTACTAGATATTTAGTCTCTGTGATCATACTTCTTATTCTTTCCACTGCTTAATCAATTGTTTTGTTGACATTTTAGACTTTAGGCAAGAGCCCTTCTACCAAGCCTGCATTTGGCGCTCTTTTGTTGTGGTCTGAATGCCTGTGTTAATAATACTCACTTCCATTCCAATTTTTTTTCTAGCCAAGTTTTGAGGGACTTAAAATAATTATAGGCCCAAAATCGGGAATGAACCTAGTTCATGAGGGATTTTCTTATAACATCCAATATGTGACACGTTCAGACAAGAAGCACTGGGGATGTACAAGAGGAAGGCAGTGTCATGGCCGTGTCCATAGTATCGGGAATGAGGTGAAAATGGTTATAGCCCATAATCACGAACCAAATTATGATCTACTATAATTGTCTGTCCAAAACTAAAATCGAACTTAACCTTAACCATTGAGAGCTATTCGGCTTAAAGATCTTCCAACATAGAAAAAACCGCACTGATGCCCAACAGAAGACAAACGAGTTATGGATTGACATAAATTGCAAACGGGCTATTGTATTTTGTTGGTACATATGAATTCAACAGTAGAATTCTAGTTTTGAACTGCATAGATTAGTTATAACGGTCCATTGCATTTAATGGTGAAACATGTATAGTGCTAGCGTGTGGAATTCGCAGTTAAAACTGATACTGGTCAGATTTTAACCACATAAAAACCTGATTTGAAACGAGCATGTATTGTTTATCCAGTGCATTTGTTTCTTAATTCTACCAATGTTAGAACAAACCCTCTAAGAATATATAACGACATCACCTCATGATGTCACTGTGATTTGCTATGAACAAGTTTGACATGGAATTCGTTGTGATACATCTAAAAATTGTACCGTTTTCGTTTATATATTTGTGTACAATTTCCTGTAAAATCCAAGCCATGAAAAATATTTGCTGTTCTTGTTGTGTTAATGGTTATTCATCAACCAAGTTTTGTCTTGCCCAATTAATGCTGTGCTATGCCGTTTGTGAAAATATGATCAAACCTGCAAAGAATTTTTTCTTTTCCTCGCAAAATTAAGTTTTATGCCACACCCAAATTTCAAGTGAGTCTACTGATTTTACTAGTTTGAACATATCCAGTTGTTTATAATACTTTGGCTGTTGGTGTGGGAGCGTTCATAAATGACGTCATACAAAAACACTATTTTTGGACAACCATTCCCCGTTTCATATTTGAATGGTATCCCTGTCATCCGTGGCGTCATTTATGAACGCTCTCTGTGCTGGCACAAGATGCTCTTTACCTTTATGTGAGCTACATAAAGAATCCATACATTTTTTTAAGGGATTGAAGTTTGGCTTCAGCATGTATTCGGTTTTTGACTTTAAAAATAATACTTACTGCTCATAGCAATGTTAACGCAGTACAAGAAGCGTTAAGCGTAAATCGTTTTTGAGGTGAAAAGCCAATTGCTTACACGTACTTTAATTTAATGACTACTTGGTCATTTTTACCACTTTTGACTAGTGCGCTAAATCCAAGCATGATGTACATTGATGTAATTTTAAGTTTTCTTGTGTGAAATAAAAGCCAGGACTTTAAACTGATGACATATCACGACAGACCCTCACTAATTGTATACTTACATTTTATTATGATTTTGGCAGTTATGACTATTTGGAAATAGAGAACCGCTCATTCGTCTAATCTGCACTCTTATGCTTTGAAATGACGTATTGTTCCATTCCCCACTCATATAGACGCCTACTTTCTTTCCAGAAAGACCAACTGACATTTATTAAAGGCGCGATGGGCGCCACGATCCTACAGCACCATGGCTACCTGTACCACAAGCACACATTTGCCACGCGTTCAAAGATCCTCTGGATGTGCACCAGACACTCGAGCTACAAGTGCAAGGGAAGGGCTCACACGTTAGAGAATCGGGTTGTGAAGTTAATGCCCCATAATCATGCGCCAGAAATCCCCGATGCTGTACCTTTCAGATATCATCTTCCCTACTGAGAAATATCTTTGATTCTGTGCTGTGCTTTGCAGTATGCACGCTCAAGGTGTTTCAATGGGTTTGTAATATGAAATCGATTGACTTAACGACCAGCGTTTTAGGTCTTTAGACCCATGTCAGTTTTACACATTGCGCCATTCTCACATTATGGAAAAGAACGTTTTGGCTGAACAAGTCAGCAATACATGCACTTGATCCATTCTTCGCACCTGGTACGGACTAAATTCTTAGTCATGGCGCTTTTTAAAATGCAAGATCGTGGGTTGATCTACCCGTTTGAATGGTTCGTTAATTATACTGATCAAATCTTTGATGAGCTTCGTTAGTGCAGCTTTTATTTTATAGTTGTAGTTTAATCTGTATGGCGGCATGATTAACGCATACCTTATTAGCTTTTACTTGTAATGGATATACTGGTTCTATCGTCATTCATCCATATACAAACGTGCTGGAATATCGGTTATTTAGTGGCAAAAAACGCCCGTTATGAAATCCTTTTTGTGTTCACCAATTTCTACGGTGAATTATGAAGGTCTCCAAAGAAGAGTTTAGACGTTCTTATTTATCTTAATTCAAAGAAACCAATAGTTTTGAGCCAAGAGCCAATTTTTTTTAAATGTCGCCCCTTAGCCGCTATTCTTGCTTTCTAATTATCCTTAAGGTTTTAACAACTAAATTACTTCAACAATGATTTAGTCCAACTTTGCTTTGGTTGGCTCTTCAAAGGAAAGGACAAGTCTGGTTGTTGCTTTACGTATTACTTAGTTTTACTGGCTTACCAAGTGTATTCTGTATAAAATTCAATCAATTTCTGACGGTTTAATCTGGTCTAAGGTGTGCTCAACACGCAGCAAAATCAACCTACCCACTTGTGACGGCCATCCATTAATAAAGGTGTAGACCTAAATGTCTGTCCTGAATCAATTTCTGCATATAGCCTTCTTTGTTGTTTGGAAAGTGATTTGCTTCTCGTATTTTACAAGCTTTTGAAATCCAATTTTCATTGGCATATTATGGTTGGACCATATTTGCGAAATATTATTACTGAAACAGGAAAACTTATTTGCCGGATATTTCTAAATTTCCCTAAAGTCACTTGACGTACTGCTACACTAGTCTTCTTATGATTGGCTTGAACTTTTAAATTGTGCTGCTTTAGACTAAGCTCGTCACATCGTCTGGACATGATTAGCCTTTCTGGACATTTTTGGTTGAAGCATTCCTTATTTTTAGGCTTGTTCTAGGGTTTTCCAATTAAACAAGACAAAGTTAGGTGTCTAAGATATCCAACTTACAAGTGCAAAACTTGTCTTCACACGTTTATCACAGTGTGTTCCATCCTTTTAAATGGAAATATAAACATATATTACGAGATTAGATAGGTCGGCGGGAATAGTTTCCAGTAAACAACTAACCTACCCATTTTGTGAATATGTGGATTTTGCAGTGTACACGTTTTGATGCAACAACAGGCTGCATCAAAAAGAATTCGACGTAAAGCAGGGCGGACCTTTTAATGTATTATGCGCTTCATTATTTCTTTTGTTCTTTTAAATAAACGGTATCACCTGAACGTTGCATATCTGATTTTCTTTCGTTACGATGTCTAAAGTCATTGTATGTAAGGATTGTTTGAGAGCAAACTAACATTTCAGAGCAGTTTGCCAGCGATGCCAAATATCTGTAATTTAATGACAATGTCTCAGCACTTGGTTTAAGTCGTTCACCAAGATTATTACTGTTCAGGTAGTCGTAGGTCGTTATATCGGATGCCTTTCACAAGTACATGGTGCTCGTTTTGAATAGATGTTCGATGGGAAGCGTGCCCTGACTGCAATTTTTTTGATTCGTTATAGCCCTATCCGTTCAAGTTTGTAAAAAGTTCAATGGGTGGATATTTGTTAGAGCACAATGGTTACACCTACTTCCGTGACAAGCAGTCGAAACGCGCCACTATCTGGAAATGCGTGCTGTGTAAGCGTGAAAAGTGCCCTGGGCGAGTGCACATGGCCTACGACAAAATCTCCAAGACCATCGCGCACTCGCACGCCTCGGACGCTCCAGAAAGGGAAGTGAAGAAGACTCTGCAGCACATCCGAAATCGCGCCAAATTCACCAATGATCCTGTTGCAGACATAGTTCTGGACGCTATCATGAATGTGACGAATGAAGTGAAAAAACTGCTGCCGCCTGTTGATTCGTTGAAAAAAATGGCAGAAAGGGCGCGCCATCAACAGAGATGTCAAACTACAGAGTCAAACGAAAGGTTGACTGCCTTGCTTAACAAATAACAAGAAAAAAAAAACCCAATGCATAACATTACCCCATTGTTAGCACCTTAGAATTTCAACAGTCATTTAAGGAACTCCAGTCCAGTTCGATATCATTAATTTGCTATCAAACCATCTTACTAATTAAAGATGTCGTCATCGTTTGTTTTAAATGGAAATATCCATTTTTGTTGATTTGGCCAGATGCCATGCGTAGCGGCTGCTCAATCATGCATTTTATTTATATTCATTAATTTCTTAAAGTTGATTAATGCATTTGATGTTAGTTAAACCAGAGAGAATATCTGGGTGTAACTCGAGATTATGTTAAATCAGAACATCAGGGGAATTATGAGTATGCCCAAAAATTTGTTTAGCATAACGAGAGTCGCACTAAGCAATTGTATAGAACTATTAATATTTTAATTAATTTTACTGATAAAAATGCAATTGCTAAGAAATTGATAAAGCTGCAAAAAATGACGGATTTTTATTAATAAATATCCACTTAGCTGTTTTTTGTTACATGTACAGAATTTATTTGCAAGATTTCAGGGAATTATACTTGTGTTGGTTAGAGAAGATCAGGGAAATAATTTTGCAAGTTTTAGCACACATACTGTAAATCGTATTGTGATGTAAACTACTACCTCAGTCCTACCTCACGAAAGATTTTGAAGGGCCGTTTGACATCATCGTCAGCGACAGCTTTAAGCATGTGATCGCAGAAGTGCGAATTTGTCTGCTATGATTTGGAGGCGTTGAGACAACTTGCTGCAATTGCGAGGAATGGGGCACCAGTTAATCCTCCGCCACCATTTTATGATAAACTGCTTTTTGTTTTTAAGATAAATGTTGCTCTCCATCCAGAATTTATTTTACGTTTCTGCTGTTTTTCATCCACGTTTCCTAAATTTCGAGAAAATGGATATCAATTTTGGTTTATAAATTCTGAGCGCTTATGCACTAATGAAATTGGCTTACGGAGCAAATCAAGGAATACTGCCTACTCACATGACGTTATCTTGTTTTCTTTTTCAGTCAGTTTATGTATGGCATAATTTGATGACTTGTCTTTTAAATAAACAATGTTCAGTATTATTGATCTGTTTCTTAGCGTAAATTCATTGCGCATAGTCAATTCGCCACTCTTATGTCAGCTATGCGTTTGCTTTTGGTAACTACTGACCCGACTTTCATCTGCTGAATTTTTTAGGTACGAAAATAATGATCGACAAAACGACCGTGCTTTAACGAGCTTTTTTTCCTTCTAGGCATTTACATTTGTGAAAGGTCGAGGTGGTGGATCTTTACTTCTGTTCAACGGATTTACGTATTATAGAGCTAGAGTGGACTACAATAAAATGAGGTCGTTTTGGAAGTGTACTAAGTTTGCCGCTCAAAATTGTCTCGGTCGGGTTCAGATCACGGGCGATCGGGTCACGAAATCGACGATGCACAGCCATATGCCGGATCGCAATGTGGAACACGTGATTGTTCCACCGTGTATTCCGATTCAGAATCTGGAAGATCCAGGTGCCAGCTCAACACGTTCTGAGGTCTTCCATGGAGGGCCTCGCTTCATGCACGTTTCTGAAATGACAGGTGTTGAGATGATTCCAAGGAGGTACGAAAGTACGATAGTTTACACGGAAGGAATTACCGGTATGACAGGTCCTGAGATAATTCAAAGGGGCGATATAACTAAAGTGGAGGGTCCTGAAAGGTTTGAAAGAGTGGACGTTGCAGGAAGGTCGACTTTTGATGCTAATGTTAGCAGACCAACTGACAATGCGTTCTCGAGTAATGGGCAGGGACACGGTGAAAAGGAAAGAGTTAATCCAAGTTAGGATTAAGTCACCCGAAAATCCAATGAAAACTTGGTGCTGTTGGTTTTCGTGCGGTGCTATGTTCAAGATTCCAGATTCAAGTTCTGAAAATACTGTAATAATTTTCTGTTCATCATTGTGTTTGGCGTGATCATTGAGTACAAAGTGTTCGTGCTCTACACTTGTACATAAGGTAAACATAAAATTCTGGATTTCCAGGTTCAAGTAGAAATGTTATGAAATATATAACATTAATTGTCAAGGATAGACAACTGTTGAGTGGGCCATATCCCTAACCGAAGAAATGCTCCACTCCAATTGTGATCAGCCTAGCCTTGAAGAACACTGTAGACATTAAAGAATCACTATGTGCATGTTGAACTGTGTAGCACATGTAATCCCAGCAATCCTGGCCTAAAACCCTGCTAATTAACTTAACTAGCTAAAATATTCCTAAAATGGTTGTCAATAATCCAGGACTGGAGTCAGAGTTAAACTGCTTTATTCAAAAGTCAAAACCGAACTGCCAAAACTGGCAAGTAGAATACATTTCAAAAGGGGGCAAGGCAAGAAGACATTCTAAGTAAACCCAAAGCCAAATAACCCTAGTTCCAACAAATGCAACACGAGCTTGATGACATAAACATACACAAAAAAGAGGGATGCGCACATCCTGCAACCTAACTTTTGCAGTGCTGGCTAAAAGTTGGAACAAACATGCAGGAAATACTCAAAACCCAAACCCTACGTCAAAACTAAATGAAAATCGAAAATTAACCAAAAATGGAAAGGATAAAATCAATTAATCAATGCTATATTTAACAACAACAGTTTCGATTGTCACGTGTTGGAATAAGCTTGCATAATCCGTGCAAGTGCTGGATGTGTCAGTTGCTTTGTTTAAAATGCATTTGCAGACTTTTGCCAACAGATGGCATCCATAAATATAAATCGACTTACTTTTTTTACTGCAAATGAAATGTGCGCAAAACCAGCGCTGCGTGCGTGTGCTGTCGTTATGGTTGAAAGAAACGAGGATTAATTTTTCTGATGCATTCTCTTATCCGATGTACCACTGTTCATATAATTTGCTCATTACTTATGGCAATGACGTGTTACCATTGATTGAATTTTGTGAGACGATGCAATTGCTTAATTTAATAACCTTAATTTATTATATCGCATATGCTTGAATATGCATGTACTTTGCTTGACTTCTGAATTAAAATTAAAATCAATTGTAATTGTCAAAATGTAATTGTTAGTGGAAGGGTTAATTCATCTGTTGTAGTTGTTAGTAGACGTTTTAGTCTTACCATTTACGTTAAATCCAACCCTCTGCCACCATTCAAACATTTCTAACGTCGCTGTATCAGTTATTTGTTATCATTGCCGACATTTGAGCACTGATAATAATTAATGCAGGAATGTTCTGGTAACATTTTTATTTGTGGTCATATAACTAGCTGCCCACGGGTATGATTTATTCATAACTTAACGTGCGACTGATGATAAATCGCGCTTGTTTATTTTTGGAAAAAATTCGTGATGATCCATGTACATCTATAAATAAAATGGCATAAGAGTATTTAGATGTACTTTTGTCCTTTGCGCCCTTTTGTCCTCTTTTTTGGCTAAACATTGCAGATTGCCATTTGTGACTAACACTTTTTTCTTCCAGCCTTTACCTTATATGATTATGAATGGCAGAATGGGTGGACAAATGTTGATATATGGAGGCTACACCTACAGTAGGGTGTCTACGGTCGGAGCAAGAACCTATTGGAAATGCACATTGTGCTTCCGTCACAAATGCCTGGGTCGTGCACACACGGATAGAGGCAATGTAGTTGTGACCAGATATCACAGTCATGTGCCAAACGCTATTTAGATGGGAACAAACTGCTTATCGAAATTATCGAACGTCTATGAAAACTTGTCAGTCTGGGGAGAGTGGATGATATTTTTTCAAACTTTCGTAGCTCGAAGTGAATTTGCAATGACTTGTATGCAACGAATGAGAAAATCGGGGATGGATATTGTGACTTCACTTACACCAGGATGCTGCTGGTGCTTGGAGATTGACTATTTTCGTATTTTAAGTTTAAACTTTACTTTTGACTACGTGGCTCTATTTGTGTGGACTTCATAACCCATGTCTTCAATTTCTGTTCGCGATTCAGGGCCGCTTTCACGCGTATTTCGTTTGACTGAATGTCTTCTTCACATTTAGCATGCTAGCGTTTTAGTTCAACTTAGTGTGTGTTGATGCGTTGAAATACGCCTTTAGCGAACTTTCGTTTTGGTCGGTGCAAGAGGCACCCAGTTCTGTCTGCTCGCGCTCTTATGTCTGTAAGCGCCGATGAAACACCACATTCCTAACCATTGCTGTATTCTAATTTTTCCTTGCAGCCAATACCTGTTGAATATGTGAAAAGCAAAATGGGTGGCTACCTGTTATTGCATGATGGCTACACGTACTGCCGGGTGGCGCAGTCTGGGGAAAAGACCTATTGGAAATGCTCCAGCTATACCCGCTACAAATGCCCGGCGCGTGCCCACACCAATGACAGGGAAACGATCATTGTGACCCGCAATCACAATCACTATCCCAAGGTGCCGAAGTGGGACGTAGACAACGTACTCATCCAAATTAGGGCCCAGTCCGAAAGCACCAACGATCCCATTGAGAACATTGTCCAGAATGCCCTCAATGGGCTGGGCCCAGAAACTACTGCCAATTTACCGGCCATGGCTTCTCTACGTCACATCGCCGAGCAGGCTCGCTTAATGCAGCAAATTGTTGGCAAACTAGGAAAATTGGACTGAGCTTTTTATTATTATTACTAGCTGGAACGAAATCTGCGCACTTGAGCTGCAACGTTTTGCCAACAGCATATCCGATAACGTAGCCACGATAGACATTACTTAAATGTGGCAAAACGTTTTCAAAATTGGTAATGATAAAGTTTCATAATGGTAGCCAGCCCATCCAGGATGTCGTAATAACTCTCTTCAATTGTTTTGGATGTAAACGTTTCTAGTGTTTTGTGGCCCTCGCAAAAATGAACTTAACAAAGTATGATATGAATCAGGTGATTAGCAGCAATAGTTTGTTTGAAACTAGAATCCTCTTGAGCTGAAACCAATCGGAGATATTCAGGTTTCAGATTATGCCCTCCAGCATAGAAAGCCATACCGTTACCCATCGGTTGGAAAATGAGTCATGGGATTGAAAAATTTCGTCGAAAAACTCTTTGCGTTCTATTGGTCCATGCGAATTCTCAGGATATTCTAGTTTTGAAACGACTATGATTACAACTTTCAGTGGCTAGTTAAAATTGTTGGATGGCATTGTTTTCAATACAGCATTCGTAATTGGTGCTAACGTCAAATTTAAGCCAAACGGCTACTTTTTTCAGGCAAATATATGCAGACTTTGTAAAAAAAACTACTAAAACGCTCCCTCGCATAATAGTTAACGTAGGTACCCAACACATTAGGTTTTTCGCCACTTACTCTCAGTGCTGGTACGGGAGGCGATGATGCGATTTCTGTAGCTATGGTTAATAAAGAGGTGTAGTCATCAACTATCAGTGTTAACTTGAGCAAAAAAATTTGTGCTATTTAGTGTTTTAAAATGTTTGAATGCAGACGTGCTCGGGCAGTTTAGAGAACGCATTTGTAGCAAAATAAGGTGCAGAGTTCCTAGTTCCTTACAGGTATTGGAAAGTTGCGTTTGGGAAGCTTGCTGTGAATTCGATATTTTGTTAGGATTTTTAGATACTGCTTTTTTTCTGTAGTTTTATTGCGTCGTCATTTTTCTCTTCTGTTTGCTCGCAGTTTTGCAAATCGCGAATGGTCCAAAATTTCACAAATCGACGTAACTACTTAATAGTTCATTAGAGAGGGGCACGTAGAATTGCTTTGCTAATTGTAATTCCACAAATTTTCACAGCAAACTGCTGAATGATTCATAAAACTGTTTCTCGAGAGGAAAAAAAGTGTGATAACACCGCTTGATTAACTTTCGATTGCTTATTGCCACAGTTTATTTTATATACAGTGTTGTACGCAAGTTTTCAATTCTAACAAAGATCCGCGGAGTATATGATATTAATAGATAATAATCAAATTCCAAATTTTAATTAAACTGAAGTGTAAAGTCATCCTGGTTCTTAGTCGTTCATTGCTGAACCAGATATAACACATTTCCTCAGCCATTTCTTCGCTTTAATTGAAATATCCGCCTTCTTAATTTAATCATTAGACTTTAAGGGACATGACATGATCGTTATACGGTTACACAAATCAAATATTAGGTGTAATGCACACAGCATGCTATACGTTCGAAAAAAACGAATAAATAAACTTGGATTTGCTTGTTTAAAAACCGGTTATTTTATTCCTAAGATACGTTTGTAAATTATCAAAACATGTCATCTTATCATTGCATGCATATGTAGGGGGGAAAATTGTCCCACCATATTATAACCGCGTATATGGCCTTAATAATTTTGCGTTTTTTTTTCAGTACTAGTAGCGGAATGATTATACAATTCCATGACTTGCCAGTTGATTTTATATCGTATTCAATAAAAAAGCGTTTGAAATGAAAGATGTGTTGTTTCATTCAATTTTCATTCTTTTATTTTAATGTACTAAACGTACTTCTGAGCTGTGATTTTGGCCAAAAATATGGAAATCGCTAGTTATTATCGAGGCAACAAAAGCAAACAAACACAAGGCTTAAGTAAAATCTACAAAAAAAAGAAGTCCGGAAAGCAAAAGTTATAATCTCAGTCATTTTCAGGGATTTTGATTTCACTGTTTTACTTCAGGAAGTTGTCTGGATTTGGTCTGTTCGATCTGAATAAATCAGGGAATAGCTAACCATTGGTTGTCCACATTGCCCTCTTGTTTAGCGCTGTCTCGTGCTAAATTCTATCGTGTTTAAACGCATTGTTTGAATGTTTTACGACATTTTTATGCTTTCGTGCAGGGCTTTAACGGATCGAATCAGGAACAAGGATCATTATCACAACTCGCGAGTGTAAAATACGGAAATGTCTACAATCCATCGTTACCATCTACATCAGGGTCAAGTACAGGTAAGAGCAATATATCGCTTTCTTCTGTATCTTAGCCCTTTCAGCCATGCTTTTCTGTCTGATTGGTGTTGTTTTTGAACGCGCCCTCACGTGAAGACGCTTGAAAGTTACGAAACCTCAGTGAGATGAATAATCATGTGCTTTTAGAAGATACATTATCATCGTGGCGTTCATCGTGTGTACCGCTCAAAATATCCAACTGAATCTTACTGATATTGATCGTGATTGGAAAAGGACTTCAACTACCTTTTTTTTTTGCAAGAAAATATGAAAAAATTCAGGACCATTTTAAATGCCAGTGGATGGTCGAGATTACAGTTTTAAACTTTAAAAAGTGGGAACGACGTGTTTTTAAGAAATTTCCCATGTTTTTCTCGACATGTGAAGTGTTTTTGCTTGCAATTCACATCGTTGGACTCACTGGTGTAATTCTTTTGCACAACCAAAATAATGACACTACTTCTACGACTGCAACCAGCGTTATTTTTAAACATCTTGATAATGAACGATTAATCTCGAATTTCACCTTAGTCGACTTGCGCTTGGATCTGGATGTCTTAGCAATTGAAGAATGGTGATTTGCAAAATCGGAATAATCTCGACAGCGTTTTTTTCTTAAAATACCGTTTTTCTTTTTTAATTCAACACTACGATGTCTTATCTGTGACTTTCTGAACCATCATTTTATCAAGAAATAAGAATGCCATCCAGTTATGGCGATGACCAAAGAACTTTTAAGCTATCCGCCTTTTTTATACAAATCCTGTACTCGGATCTTCTGTCTTCTGCGACGGTTGTGCATCGAACCATTCTGGAAATGCAGCTAAGTTTCAATTGTGAGGCTTCTTCAAAGTGATTTGCAAGCGTCTTTCCGTGGTGTCTGTGTGCTCAGCGTTACTTCATTCATACGTTACAACCGAATCATTACCTTGGAATACAATGGCCAATGGTATATAAACATGGTTGTTTGTTTATTTATGGAAAATGGTATTACGAGCATGTGCATAATAATCCACATTTTAATCAAAAGAAGATATTTTTCAAATCAATTTTAAAAACTTGCTGAACCAATAATGAATTGGATAATTTAATTAAACCCATTTTTTCTGTGGTTAACGAACACTTGCTATTTAAAATTGATTCTAATTTAACAAGGAATTAGTTAGTTACATAACTAGTTCAAAGTATTACTCAGAATTCTCAGTATTGTTTTAACGCTTAAATGCATCAATGCAAATTCTGAATAGATAATGTGTGATACATGCACACCCTTATTGATTTGATATGCTACGCTAAATTTGTGGCAGATATTTCATGCCAACCTTTTTAAGGATTCTATAATTATTGAATAATGTGTTGGAGCTTATTAACCACATCGAGGTTTAAATTATAAGGAGGTGAAATTCCTTTCGTTTTGAAATCTCTATATATTTTTTCATCAACAACGCTGGAGCCAGAATCAGACAGAAAGCATGTTAGATTATTGTTGGTTTTGCATGATTGTACATTAGGAATTTATGGCCATTTTTTCAAATGTAAGCTTGCTGACACTTTTTAACCAACTTCACCATGTAACATTATTGATTGAAACAAATTACACCAACTTGTGAACAACCATTCCAGTTATGCACTAGCATCATATAATTATGTAGTCGGTATCATTGCGTATTCGACTGATTGCTGACCGGGATTAACTCCTTTTGTGTTCAAGATTGGCATTACGTGGCTGCCATAAACAGCCCAAGTGCTCAATCATCAGATTTTTTAATTCTGGCAGTTATTATCAATTTTTAGCAAAACGTTGCTGTACCAACGATATAGTAGTTTTGCATAACTGTCATTTTTTTTCCGACATTGCATTGCGTTACAGTCGGACACATAATACTGAATTAAGTTTTGCTTCAAAAATCATTTTTGTAACTTTCTTGCCAGAGCAAGACTTTTTTGAGCATTATTTGGAGTTTTTTTTAAAACCATTTCTTAAATAACACGGTATCATTACCAACACGAATGTTTTGTTTTTGAAGTTATGTCACTTCGTCTCTAAGAATAATAACCTAAATAATGAAGCGCAAATAGTCAGTTAGGCCAAATATGGGTCGATGGCTTCTGAATTTTGTTGATTCTCTTGCAAACTGTTTAAAAGGAAACATTTCGGTTGACCATTCAGTTTCCCTGAATTAATGTATTAAAGCATTATTGTAACTATTAACAGAAGTTAACCGTCTTCTTTCCTATTGAGTCATGTCAGTAATAATTATGACATGTTTTAAATTTCAGTTGGGGAGAAAATAAATTAAAATGAGAAAATGGAAATTTAGATATATCAGTAACATTACTTAGACATATTTGCGTTCAATGAATACTCAACCAAAATAGATTGCCTCTGAAAAATACTGTAACAAGGTTAGGCCGAATTTATTAAGAGCATAATGTGATGCCACTCAAGTTGATCAACACTAGTGGGATTTTCTGTGGAGAAGCTGAAATTGCTATCTACAAGTCGACTTATATTTTGATCTCTTTCTGTTGTCAGTTAGTGCCTATGCCAGACACATGCACATTATAATTTACCTTGTTGTTGTTGTCCAACACGAAATCCAGCGCAAAAATGTTAGCTAAGTTATACCACTCAAATTAGCAAATACTTAATTGTAACTAAACACGTAAATATTACCCTATGTATTAAGGTAATAAGTTACAACGTAGCCTAATATAAAGCATTATCACGCGAACAACTGCAAGCAAAAATTAAACGTCTTCAATAACTTGTGAAATTTACTACTAAATGGCACCAAAACTGCCACAAAGTTTAAGGTCGTGCGTTTAGATTGGCGATTAGTCGATCATCCAACCCATGTTCAATAATTGGTACTTTGAGATAACATTTCATATTGGCCGCTTTCGATTCCTGCTGGGATCTTTAAAAGAAATGAACGTTTTCTAATCCCCCGCTGTCAGCAATGAAATGCCAAGCTATAGGGAGGTGAAATCCATGTGCCCAATCTTAGTATTTGGCGTTGACAATCTCGTCTGGTTGATCGCCACCACCATTGCTAAATTGAATTTCTAAAAGTTTGAGGCTCTCCTTTCTTTGCCAGGCTTACTGATGTCGTTTATTTTCTTTTTTGGACTTGGCCCTAGGGACGTGCAGTAAGCCTTTAGTGGTGGAGAAGTGGATGATAGAGCAGCTGAAGCTCACCTGTATTAACACGGGGCAATTTGCCACCGGCCTGGCTAAACTCTTGTTCACGGAAGAGGAAAGGTACAACTCGTGCTGCACGAAAACGCAACTGAAAGAATTGCTCGATCCCGAAAAGCTAGAATTCATTCGCGACATGGTGTTTGAAGAGTTTAAGGTGCTCCCCGTGGAAAGGAAGTCGGTGTGGGTGAAGTGCATGCAGGCCATCAATTCGCACTGCCGCTATATCAGGTGGAAGACTAAAATTCGTCACGTGGGTTACGTTGATCCCAATAATGATAGCCGAGATGGTCCTGCCACTCCGCCCTACCACCAGCCTGCGGACGGTGCTCCGAACGATGCCTTTGAACAGGAAGTTGGTTTGCCTCCAGATGGCCGAAATTGCAGTGGTCTCTTGATGAGCCTGCTTACCAAAAAGGGCAGCTTGCTATAAAAAAACATGCAGGTTTGACTGCACCACTTTGCTTGTTAGGATCCTAATTAGTGCGTTTGGTCCCATTTTATTTGTTATTATTAAATTTAATTCGTTTAATCTCATCATTATACTAGTTGTTAAAGAGTTCACAATTTCGTTATCGAACCTGGGGTCTCGGGCGCATTCGAGCACTTATGGGCGTTACCTAGAATTTTGAAAAGACGCATCGTGATTGAAAGCCACGATAAAAGTTTTCCCCATTACATGGTGTTTCAGTTGTCGAAAATGTGCCAGCAGTTGACATCAGGCTAAAATAAGCATAAAAACATGCGTTTCAAATGGCATTAAGTTCCACTGTTTCACTTGATTATTTTCGATATAATTCTTCGAATTGTATTTATTTAGTTGGCATAATATGAGAGTTGTTTGGGTTTAATAGTTTTAAAGTGTTGTGATATTGGCTGGAAACCCAAAAATGTATCCCGGTTCTTTACATGTACACGTGATTTGGTTCAAATTATTGGTTACCTTTAAAGTTAATACACTTGAGTGGTAGTTTGGCAGCTAATATTATAGAAATAAATCGACTTGTTATATAGTGTTGAGATGTATTTTTTCGCTATTTCATTTGATTAGAAACTATTTCAATTTAGAATGGATAGCATAAAATACGGAGAGAATAATTTCTATTTTGGCGGTATTATTCAAAAAAGCGAAAAATTGGAAAAGATCGAACGTGGGAATTTTTTTTTCCATCGAAACTGGTATGTCCGAAATCTTCAGTATTGTGCTATTGAAACATTGCATTATGTTGGTTAGGTGTGTTTCTCGTGACTAGTGGTGACTAAATTGATTTTTTTGGTACACACTCCACTAGATATCACTGTATAACGTCAAGGCTATTATTACGAAAACATATTTCATAAAAATTCATGCTACGAGTACTTCAGTACGCTACTAACTGGAATGGTTCGTTTCCTTGTTTCCCCACATTTCCCTTCCTCAAACATAAGTGACAGCAAGTTAAACAGCACCAATATAATACCAAAGAATGCAGATTCAGTGGCTTTCTCGAGACCACTCCGAACTGTGATTTCCAAATTCTTAATTCTTTCAAATTTGTTCCATTTGCTTGCGTAATTGAGCAAGCCTCGTTCAAATTGGGCTACCGCAAGACCTAAAACCATGGTAGCACTTCACTTTCATTGCTTCACTTCATTTGACATGGATGTAGTACAATTCTAGGACCAATTGTACACGAAACGTTTTTGACTAGATTTTATAGGACCTACTGCTATCATCAACTGAGCAAATTTTTCATCTTCTTTCCAAAGCTCAATTTTTATACATAATTGCTATGTATATTTGCATTGTTGATTGTGTATTTGTTTGTAAGGTTTGATTTATGGTTGATTCACACAACTAGCTCCTATATAGGTTTCGTTATTTCAGCCGAGTTGCTCTCGTTCGAGGTTTGAAACCCATCAAACTCGATATATTTATTGATTGTAAGTGTAAAATAATCGGATGTAACACTATTCACTCCCTCCAAATACCAGTTGGAGATGCATTCGGTATAATTTTTAACGTTTATCTGCGTAAAGAGACAGCGGCGATTTCTGCAGTATTCTGTTTATTCCGCAAAACAACTTCATTTTATCGTCGGTGGAAAGAAAAAAAAATCTCGCTTGATTTTCATTTATCAGATTGCCACTTTGAAACATGTTCACGTGAGCATCATTGGGTATCCCATTGCCCTAAATCATCCGGAATAATAACGTTTGCTCTTCTAAATCCAACTGAACACTAATGGCCACTTCATCTACCACTGTGATAAACGAATTAATAAATAACATACCATCATTCGAAAATCTTATGGTAGTATATTTGTCACCCAGGTGAGGCAAAGCTGATGACGCCATTGATGTTTATTTACGCTTGTAGATTTTACAGTATTTTTTAAAGTAAACTGTGCAAAACGTGCACCTCGCGCATAAAACTCGTCACACATTTCGAGTAATTTGTTAGTAGGTATATTTCTAACCAATAATGGAGTGCATGCTTAACATTTAATGTCAGATACGAGGGGTGCGCATGCTTATTCAACACTGTCAGCCTTAATACTTTAGTACAAGGCGTGTGAATAGTAATCAGTTTAATTACACACTGTATTGTACGAGTTGCAGCTGTGAGGCGAGGCTGTGTTGACCGAATACATTGGTATGATTTAGCAAAACGGTGATCGAATAATATCCGAAATTTAATTTAATTATCATCATGCGTTTTACTTCTCATCTTGAAATTTGAACAAGAACTTTTTTTTCACGGGAAATGCATTATTTTGCTACTTTGGAATTTAAAAGAAGTTTTTGTTGTTGTTGTTAAAGTTGTCATTAAGAATTATGAACAAAGTACACGAACCTCCTCCTTGTAAAAATGAAACTAATGACGTGAAAACTATATATACACGCAGTGGATTTGACATAATGTTCAACTATTTACATTTCTCTTCCGGTAGCTTTCTGTATCGACCAAAATTAAAAGAAAGTGAAGTGCTGAAATAGTTTGTGGAAGACATGCGCTTGGCTGCAGAGTGTTGAGGTCAAGAAGCTCTTGGTTATTGGTGCTGTTTGGGTGATTGCGTGTTTAGATTTGGGTGTCAGGCTGAACATGCAACCTTTTTCTCGATAAGTTTTATGCCAAATCAATGGCTTATTGTGTAGACGATTATCCATATCCGTCTCTCATCTGCTGAAATTACGGAAACTAGATAGCTCGAAATTGCACGATCATACTTCGCTTCCTACCTGTTAATAATTATTCTTCGACGGCTCTTACACAAACGTTTCGCACATCACGTGAAATTCACTTATCACGCTTAAGAGGTATGATAATTGCATTTGCCACTGTTGAATTAATATATTCTTAAGTTTGCTAAATATCTTGTGAATGTCTTGAGCTGACTTCTGTACTGCATTGAACAGCCTATGCTCATTCGTCGTTAAACGTGAAGGGTACTGCGTTGGTCCTGCGTGCTCATCTGCATTCCTATGTTTGCATAGTTCATCGTATTGGACTAGTGATTTTCATATTTTAACTCGTGATATTGAGAGTAAGCCACTGAATATGAGGTATGGAATGGATTTGTGTTTACTGCACCTAAATGTCCATTTTGACATTACATGTACAGTCATCTAAACGTCGTGTCATAAGGTCTTCGTTGATACCCTGTAAAAACGCCACTCTGAACAACTAATGAATAAAAATTGCAATCAAGATTTAAAACGACGTGCAAAAGACAATGCTCTCATACTTGCCTGGCGTGGTGATTGTATTGTTAAAGTTATGTGCATTTTTACTTTACCTTTTTAAAAGTCTGTTAGGACACATTGGCCGTGACAAATATCTGTTCATTACTGAGCTTTGCATTGATTTGACTCGTGTTGTGTAGGCCGGAGTGAAAGCGGAATCAGTACTTTATAATGATACTAGTATCGAATAATTAGATTTTGAAAGATCTCTGTTAAGACCAATAACCTTAATTTATAATGAAAAGAGTTTTTTTTATATTCCAAGTCGAACCATCTGATCTGTAGGATCGTATTTCTGTTACACGGTCGTCTATCCTCACTATTCGATTTTCATTAAGCCGTAATCCACGGTCTTGATTTGGAAGTGTACAGTGAACACAACTTTGATGTGAGGAATCTGCAAATTAGAGCTAGCTAGCCGTATATATTATATTCGAGTCAGTAATCTGCAAGTTATTCTGCTTCATGTTAGTTCATCCAAAGCATTCACATATCCATCGTTAAATTTCTTCTTCCAGTCTATCCAATTAGTTTTAATAGTGTCGAAGTATAATAATTTTTTCTGATAATATCAGGCCCGAAATCGTATTTGGTCAACCTTATTTGAGTAGTGTTTAAGAAATTCCCTGAAACTGCAATAAACATTTCTTTTTATTAAACTCACTCAGTCTTTATTACTGCGGCATGGAGATTCTGATCTTGAAACTGCATCGCTATGAGCGAAGACTCATCTAGATTTCCTGTTTTGATTTGCTCGCAGGTTTTCTGGAAACGTCAGCTCTTCTCCCTGATGAACTTGTGCTTGGCGATATGAATCTCGATGCAAGCAGGCAAAAACTGACGAAAACCGTTGAAGGTTGGCTGGGAAGAAACATGCGGCAGTTCAGGAATCCTCACATGGTTCTAATTGGTCGAGATTTCGCCATAAATATGAATCCATTTCATCCGTTGCTAGGCATCACTGCCGAGGTGACGTGCAAATTGTGTGACCCTCCAGTGTCCATCAAGGTGGAAGCCGGTTTCACCAGTACGCACTGGAAGACCTCTAATTTCAACCGGCACATCAGGCATTTCCATTTTAGTTGTTCAGCTAGATGCGTTGATTAGCATCCGTTTATTTCAGTTATGTGTGGTGTTGTTTGAGTCTAATTGACAGTAAAATGTTTATGCGGTTCCAAAAGAGGTCTTCGAAACTGTTCGCCTTGTTGTCTTCGCCCTAAACCAACCAAGACTTCCGGCTGTTGCTATCTAGGTCTTGGGGAAACTCATGAATTGACTTCGTGTAAATGCTAGTACAATGTACTGTAATAAAAACTAATGTGAGAAAAAGAAGTCAATGGATATCGATCTCAATTTAATCTTGCGTGTAAGAAAGCCATCATAGCCAAAAAATTTCAACAAAAATACTTCGGCAACAAGTGTAAACATACTGTAAATGTTAACTGTTAAATCTGTCTAATTGCGCTTTTTTTCCAGTCAGTAGAACTATTCATTGTTAGCAAATTTATGATTGTTCCGAACGAAATTACTTGGATATGATCGTGAGGATCTTTCAATAAATTTCATTGAACAAAACAAAAATACCATCAAACCCAATGAAACGTGCTTTAGTTTTGGCGGCTAAAAATCATAAGTTTGATTGAACAGAAAGTGGAAGGGACGCGGGCAATCAAGTGATACAAACTAAAAAATTCCAAATGGAAAATGACAGCAGAGGTTGATGATAAAAAAGTAGATAAATTTGTGATTGATAATAAATAGTTTGAGAGTGTTATGGACAGAGCCTCTGGATCTGGATGCAAGCTTTCAAAGTATGCTTGCTCATAAATGTTCTTTCTGATTCCCCCATTCAGAACACTACGGTGCTGACAGATATAGGCTGATGGAACAACTGCAAGCGTGGTTTATCCGTAATCAACACCTAGTCAGTGTGCCTGCCACGTTTACTAGAGATTTTCGTGTGACTATTGCGCCATCGTCGTGCATGTCTCACAGTCTCACTGCCGACATCAAGTGCTGCTTGTGTTCACCACCTCGAATCATTAAGTTGCAGGGCGATTCTGGTCGCCGATGGATAACCTCAAACTTTTACACTCACATGAAAAGGCTGCATTTTAACAAGTTTCTGTGTCCTCAGAACATTTCACCCAACCATTCGCAACTGAATTTGTCATGAAACTGTGCTCACGATTATTTTACAGCAATTCCCCTTGTATTGGTTTTGGTAAACAGTCCTTTTAAGACAGTCATGCTTATACTATGAAATTGTTGTAAATTTAACCATAGCTAAATATTTTGTGCTAGATAGCATATTGCACAGACGAATATTTTAATTATTCACTCTCTTAATCGTTATTGATATTTAATGAGAAAATCCTGATCCTTAAACTCTAAATAAACACGACGAAGGACTCATCAAGGTTTCCTATTTTAATTTGTCCGCAGGTTTACTGGAATCCTTTGCTGCTCTCCCCGGTGATGTTATGTTTGATGACATGACTGTTGATGCA
Organism: Rossiulus vilnensis; assembly: GCA_034700785.1. NCBI lineage: Eukaryota > Metazoa > Arthropoda > Diplopoda > Julida > Julidae > Rossiulus > Rossiulus vilnensis. Next base: position 22,194 of record JAQIXS010000043.1, read on the forward strand.
AGCAGACAAAAACTGATCAAAATGGTTGAAAATTGGCTCGGAAGGAACATTCAGCAATTCAAGAATCCTCACTTAGTTCAAATTAGTCGTGATTTCTCTGTAACTATGAATCCAATCAATTCTTTGATAGGTTACACTGCAGAGGTCAAATGCAAGCTTTGCAATCCTCCTGTACCGATCAAAGTGGAAGCTGGATTTACCAGCACGCAATGGCAGACCTCAAACTTCTATCGGCATATTAGGAACTTTCATTTTATTTCCTCTGGCAGATAAACCGAACCAGAAGAATAAGTTACCTCCAGTAGTTCCAATTCTTTGTCCATGTCTCGAAAAGTTCTGAATTTCGCGTGCTTTGGCTATGTAGGCCGACTGAGACAAGTGATTAAGTTATTGGTGTGAATGGATACTACCAATTCCTTTTGCAGCATTGCAATGATCTGGTGAAATGAATGCCAAAAAAGCCGATAGAGATAGCTGTAGGGCCACTGGCCCTCTACGATATAAATTTGTACGGTGTTCTTGTGTTTGTGAATACAAACGTTTTTGTTTTCCAAGTGTTTTTAATGGAATTGGCATGGACTGATAATATTTTATTATAAAAAGTGTTTCGCAATGCTGAATTCTGTCCTCCATTGGCTTTTTGGACAGCTTGGATCTGATGTGGAGGAAAAGGTCCCAAAAGAACTATTCTCGTATTTCAGCAGTTAGTTTTCTCTCAAGTACTGACGAATTGTTCTGTCATGTTAAACTTGTGAAACGATTTTGAAACAGCTAATTTTCGTTGAAGTGCATGGTTTCTGCGGTACACGTTACTATCACAGTGCCATTGTATGTTGCGAGTGAAATCTCAGAAAACAAAAAAGAAAGAAAGAGCCACTGAATCTCTGCAAAAACTGACGGTATCTGAATTGTAAAACTCGTTTTCCTCCACCCATCCAGGTGCCCACGAATTGGACCTACACAATTATGACGATTTGGACGGCATTTTCTATGGCGACAAACAGAGACTGGTGGGCTATCTGAAATCCTGGATTGATGCTAACCAGCAGTTCTTCAGCACATTCGTGTCCTTTGAAAGGGACTTTGAAATTCTGGTGTACGCGGACAGGGCGGTGTTGCACAACATCACCGCCATTGTGACGTGTAACTTGTGCAACCCCAAAGTCACGGTGCAGTTGCACGGGGTGTGCGGCAAGAAGTGGCTGACGTCCAACTTTTACGCGCACATGAAACGGAAACATTTCTTGGCTCCCTGCAAGATTGGCCAGGTTGTCGCCATTCTGAGTTGAAGATGGCTCGGACAAAGAATCCATTCGTCATTAGGGCTTCTTAACGCTTTATTATCTGAGTTGCCAAATCACACATGAGAACGGACAAGGGCCTGAGTATATGGCCACAAATGTTTGCCAATTGATCAATGATGATACTCTGCAAGGTGGACCACAGTATATTGTGCTGTTTCGCACCTGGGTTTACTGGCTTGGTATTGTCTCCCTGCCTTTTTTATAACTTGTTTGGTGACAAATGTATAGTTTGGTCGATCCTAGCAAAAATGTCGGTGTCCAAATTGGCATTTAGGAAGCGATTTGACGTTGGTTGCACGCGCTGCATGTACAAATCAGCTTATCGTAGTGCTTGCAAATGAACATAGTACAAACAAAAAACCTTTTTAACTCTAGTGCAAAGGTTGGATATTATTAGATGTTGCTCTGTCATCTTACACGTAGTGGCTGTAGCTTTGCTCTTCGTGGGTCATATGTCTGTATTGATTGGTTTGACTTAATGAGATTTGAATCTGTTAATTGGTCGCTGTCCCATGAGTGCGTTTTCTCGCCATGTTTTAAGCGATCTTAAAATTCGGAATCTGCCAGTTTTGTTTATTTTTAAATCATCCGTAGGAATGGAATAAAAATAATTTGGCAGATTTTACTCTTGAAATTTTCAAAAACAGAATCGTAAGCCACTGTATTTTTAGTTTGATGAACAGTTTACTTTGTGCACACACACACCTACATGTACATTGTACCTAGCTACCTTGCTTTGGGAATCCACTGCTGAATGTTGTTTGCTGCTAGGTTTTTTTCTTAACATGTAATCCATAGCCTTTGCAGAAACAGTAAGCGAAACTGTCAAGTTTAGGATGCCATCCCAGAATGAATACTCATTGCCCCACATACATTTCTAAATACAGAAATGTAAAAATGATTTCACATTGGTACGTTAATGATTGCTTTCTTGGCTGAAATCCTACAAAAACATGTAGTTGTTGAAATTTATTTTGATCATTAATAAGAAGTTTGTGAAACACGTCTTTGTTGATGCTTTATTTTACCTATGTGGCGCATTTCCACTGGCTAGGAATTTGTGCTGTTTTGAGAAGGGCACGGGGCGTAATTATTTGTGAAGCGGAAGCATACGATGTGATGGTTTGAAAACAACAGAGAGAGCCACTGAATCCAAATTAGAATTAAAAATGACAATTGCATTTTGACCCCTTCTGCAGGTGCGAGCGGTCCAAAGCGCGAAACCAGGGGGCGACGCAAGAGCAAGAATAAAGACATGGAGAGGAAAATGCAGCAGTTGAACGTGAATGAAGACGATGACCAGAAGCTAGAAAAAAACCTGACATTCATCTTGGCATCGAACGACTGCCACTTCAGCAGCCCCATTTCATTTCAGAAGCATTTCAGCATCGTCACCTATCCGTCCCGCTCAAAATCGCACCGTCTGTCAGCGTGCGTCACTTGCAAGTTGTGCAACCCGACAAAAACCATAAAACTGCACACCAATACCAAAAAGAGCTGGATTACAACGCGTTTTTACGCGCACGTGAAAGAGCTTCATTTTAATTAACAAACTGCGCAGCTGGTCAAAGCTTTGTCACATTTGCTGTTACGAGAGTGACCATGGACCTGTGCAGTTTTCTAAATGAAACATCTTTTGGGGCCAAATCTGCATTTGTGTCACAAAATGTGCCTGTGAACTCTTTCGCTGCCTAGAACTACTGTCTTCCTCAGTAGCATTAGTCAACAGGGCTTATTAATCTATTTAAAGGGCATTTTCCCCCCGAATTGTTGAAGCCAGTGTTTCTTTGATTACAGTAGTTATGTCGTTAATGACCTTATATTTAGCTTCTTGACTCTTTTTAAGCTTAGGATTCATTTCTGACAGTTTTTCCGCCTTCTGATTTCGCTAAACTCTTTGGTCGTTGTTCATCTCGCAACAATTTGATCACTTCAGAGCCATTCTCTAGGAGGTCGTTGCAATGGTAGCATAAATGATAAAAAAAATGTTCCTTGTTTTGTGGAAAAGCAGTCCGAGAATAGTTATTGGTACACATGTACTCTCAGTATGATGTGCTCTGCGTAGAAAGTCACTGAATACAACAAGGTATGGCCATAAACTCATACATTTTTTGTTCCATTGTTTCCCCCGCTGATTTTAGGTAAGGCCTTGAACTTAGCTGCTTTTCGGGATGTCTACAGAAGGGAGTTAAACCCTTGCTACCAAAAAGGACTCGAAAACATCCTCAAAGCCTGGCTCGTCACAAATCGCCAATCACTCAATACTTACGTGCTGTTTGACAGAGACTTTACGATCGAAGTGTTCTCCTCCATGACCAATATGAGTGGGCTTTCGGCATTTATCACTTGCAAGCTCTGTCACCCGCCTTATCGAGTCAGGGTCAGCGCAGGCTATAGCAAGAAGTGGATAGCCTCCAATTTCTACAAACACATGAAACGGAAACACACTCTGTGGCCGGTTACTTGCCAGTGGACACCAGCACCTGCGTTGCCCATGGATGGCGACGTAGAGGACTGCCAGAAAGCGTTGGAAGCCTGTTTAGAAGTTTAGAAATGCATCGGAGAAAAGCAATGTGAAGTGGCTTGAACCGTCCACGGTTCTTCTTGTTCAATCGCAGATTATGGTAGAATAATTGGGCGGTGTTGGGTAATGACTATTAGTGTCCTTCCGAGGTCCTCCTCTTGTATCTAAAGTGCTCTTGTTGAGCATTTCAACACTTATTATGCAGGCTTGTTTTATTTGACTCGTTTCTACTGTATGTGTGCTTATACATTTTCAAATCAGTTCTTTCACTTGTTCTGATAATAATCCACAATCGATAGGTTTTGAAATTTCCTTATCGCGTTTCAGGGGCGCTTTGAATTTTAGACGATCGATTTGAAAGATTCTAATTGGTTGTGCGTTTATAAAAGACCAGAATAAAAACATAATTATTGAATTTCCTGTTAGTGTGGCGCCATTTCAACAACTTCGAAATTTGCTAGGATAGAATCGATAAATTTTATCTAGTCGCTATAATACTTGCAATATTTATTTTGGTTGCATAAATGTTCCGAATTTAATTTTAACATAGCTAACTTTTTATTTTCTGAATAGTTTTTAAGCTGCTTGCACAGTTTCTCTGATTCTCTGATTGCGTTCTGTATTCAGGACTTATGAATTGTCCCCATATTTTATGGCTAACAGCTAACATAATTTACCTAAACAGATGCATAAGAATTTACATGTCGAGATGTATAATTTTTTAATTTCAATCTTCAGCTGCAATGGTGCAGTCACACACAGTGTTATGTTGTTTTATTTTTCTATGGCATATATGAATCGAGTTCAATAAAACTTTCATCAGTTAAACGTGGAAATCTGGATGTTGGAATTGGGAAACATGAAGCAATTTGATGCTTTTTTGCGGAATAATTTACGATCAATTGTGATGATATCTGAGCGTCGTGGAAAGTCACTGAATGGGCACCATGAATCTGAATCTCTGTTTACAACTGACCATGTCCATTTTACTTGCTCATTCATGCAGGTGCCATCTACGCGATTGCGCATTACGCTATCACTGCGGAGCAGTTGGAATTCTACAGAGGCCGGCTCGAATTGAACCTGAAAACCTGGATTGCTACAAATATCCATAATTTCACAACACCGGTGCACTTCAACGAACATTTTAGCACCAAAGTCTTTGTGTCGTCCTCGACGTCGAGCGGCCTTTCGGCTTTTATCAAATGCAAATTGTGCCACCCGTATTTCTTAGCCCGAGTCCATGCGGACAGGCACAAACGATGGGTCATCTCCAACTTTTACTTGCATATCAAAAAGAAGCATTTAATGCCAACTCCAACAGAGTTGGCATTAAATGCATTTGGGGTAATCCAGTAGTGTGATCGGATAGATTTGAAAATTGGTTCACGTGTTTAAATTTCTAGAAGCATTTGGGAATTGTCAAAACCATCTTTGACATTGACAGAGTATGCCAATACTGCGCTTAAGATATGTCGCAAGTAAAGGTATGGTCAGAGTTGTTTAAGGCTCATTTAGCGTTTTGGGATATGATAGAATTTGGTTTCTCGAAACGATAGAAAACCACCAGAAAATCTGAAATACTGTCAAGTCTTGCTAAGTTTACTAGTGCATTAGTTCAATTACACTGTACCTCGTGATTTCTGCTTTACCAAATGCGTAATTCTTTCTGTATTTTGGCACATTACAGTGCATTCCGAGCTTATATATGTGCATGTCCAAATAATGAATCTGAACGTATACGTTTTGTTTGAATTTCATTTAATTAAACTTTAAAAAATTCTGCAATGTGCTACAGTGATGTCGAGAGAAGGAAACATGTGGAGCTGTACTCATAACTGTTATTGCTAGAGAAACAATTCCTAAGCTTAATTGACAACTTCCAAATTTCAACCAGGTATACTAATGCAATGAGTCGAGTGTTTTTATTTTTCCATTGGTTATTTCATTAATTTCACGTAACGTGTTCGATAGGCAGCTTTAAACAGTCAAGGCCATGGGATAAGCCACTGAATGTCTGCGCGGTTGTTATGCACCTGATCTAGCTAGCAATTACACTCATTATGCTTTTTTTTCTTTCTGTTTTTTATTGTTGCTTATTCAGCCACCGGCATAACTACTAAACGTGTCGTCATAGTCAAAAGAATTCAGGAGGAAGAGAGTGGCGAATTATGCCTGGCCAGAGTGAAGCTTTTGCGGGCCCTGAACACGTGGTTCAACAACTACCTCCACTACCATCACCCCTTTTCTTCCATTGACTTTGAAAGAGACATTGATGTCGAGGTGTTTGCAACCGCTGCCTCAGGACTTGGCTTTGCGGCCATCATCACGTGCAAGTTGTGCCATCCGGAGGTCAAGTTGGCCGTGAACTTGCGTACTGACCGTCGCATGCAGTGGAAGCTCACCAATTTCTATGACCACGTGAAAATGAAGCACCTCTCGATCACCTGATTGCAAGGTTGCGTCCCAAACGAGTTTTGATTTCAGATCGATTTCAAATTGAACAGGCTCTTATACGTAACACTCTGTGGTAACATGTGATGGTAAATTCTTAGCAGGCATGAATCGAAATACATATCAGTTAATTTTTAACAGGGTTCGTGCTCACCTGGAAAGCCATGGGGAGAAAAATATCCAAAGAAATAGTCAGGGAAAATTCTTAGTACTGAATTTTCAGTGGATCTTCCAATGGAATACGCTCTAGGTAATCAGCAAGTGTTTATAAATATTACCATTTTCGTTTGATTTACTGAGGAAAATACAATTGCCTTGACATTTCTACAGCTGAAAGAAAAAACTGATTGTTTGTTATTAATAAATATTCCCTTCGATGTTTTTTTCTGCAGAATTGACTGTCAAAAAGTCAGAAAAAATTGCATGGGCTGGTCAGGGAAATGATTTCGTAAATTTTAGCACGAACAATATTTAATTAATTCGGAAAAAGTTGACGTTATATCACGTCGTTGAATTTACCATCACATCTTACGGTTATGTTATGATATGGGTCTGGCGTCCAAGACCGTTTTCTTGCTCAATTTTTTTTGTTCTTATGAAAAAACATTCCCGGCTTGGGAAATGACTTTTCTATTTAGAAAATACTTTGTTTTGCGATTATTTAGATAATCTTAGTGTAATGGGGCATACAGCTTTAAGAATTGTTATGAGTCAAACTTATGCTTCCTATTGACAATCAATCGGGTGATTAGCCTTTTAGTTAAACCTGATCATAATCCTGTGTTCAGTTGTAAAGACCCACAACGTTTTGAATGAATTGGAGACCTAGTTGTGGCTTGCGGTGTAATTATTGTAGCCGCTGTTTATTCTTTATTAAAGAAAGGTTGAACATAAAAAAATATTTGCACTGTTAAAACTGTGATAAGGTGGCATGTTTTACAATTTAAGAAGATCGTTGTGAAGATAATCTCGATTTATCTTGGCGTCGAGCAAATATTTGCAGTTCACGCTGTTTAAGTTCGGAAAGCCACTGAAAGCAGTCTGAATTCGCCGTCCTGTTTAGTTATTCATTCCCGCCGTTTTTCCTAGGTCTAACTTCATGGAAGCTTCTGCCAGTGGAATTTAAGCAGTACGATATGAGCTACTTCAAAATGAGGCTGGAGAGCAAAATAAGAACATGGATTACTGAAAATAACCATGACGTTGAAGGCTTTACATCCTTTGAGAAAAATTTCCAGTTCACTGTGTTTTCATCTTCCAACAACATTAGTGGAATTTCTGCCAATATAACATGCAGGTTGTGTAATCCTGCTGTTAACGTTAGGGTCCAAGGAGACTGTGGAAGAAGCTGGTGTACGTCCAATTTCTATACGCACATGAGAAAGAAGCATTTCGTACCTCGACAAAAACAGTGACATAACTCAAAAAACGCTACGTTTACTAGCAACCTTTAGGGTACATCAAACTAGAATTCTTAGTATTTTGCAACTTCTCAGGCTTTTTAAGGCAACCAGATTAAAGCAACTTTATATATATAGTACACTTTAATTTACGATAACTTTCCAATTCAGTTAAATTTATATTTAAAATTAAATTATCATAAAGGTTTACGTGTTGGTTGTTCATAAATATTTTAAAGTTAAAACAGTAATAGTGTAAATCCGTGTAATCGGTCTCCACATGCTAGAAAAAAGTTCTACCAAGAATGTACTACCAAAGATAATTTATGCAGTTTTCAAGTACTCTATACTTACTTATTCGACGATAGAAGTGTTAGCATTTTCTTTTTGTCTCTATTGTAACAACAATGCTGGATGTTTTAGTCGAGTCATTCTAAGGCGGGGTGTGTTTTCACAAAATGGCCGAAGGCCAATACAAGCAGTAAAAGTGTTATAAGGTCTTAATTTCTTGATAGTTTTAACATCGATTCTTAACATTGATTCTAATCCACAGTAAACATTTTGCGCTATTGCCTTTGGTTAGCTGAAAAGCATAACAAACCAGTCTGTGTAATTTGTGGTTCCCTGCTCAGTTCCTAACGCTGGCGTTGTAACACCTAAGGCTTGACTTGATTGTTCCTTCCTGCATCTTTTATTTTCATACTCTATTTACCTTTCCCGCCTACGCTTTTATGACCAAAACCCTAGATTTGGTATGGGATCACAAACGTTAATAGCTCTGGCCGTCTTAGCCACCAACTAGTTTCTGGTCTCTTAAGAGCCACTGAATTCATCATCTCGTCTTCTGCCATTCTTTACTACAAGAGATCTCTCTCCGGTTCAATAGGTATATACACTGCGTCGCCTGAGGATTGCTACATGAACGATTTTATGTTCCATTCCAATCTGAGCGAAACTTTCCAGGACTGGCTGGCTGAGAACTCTTCATTCCTGGACTCATTCACCTCATTCAGACATGATTTTAGGGTTGATGTCCTGACTTCAAATATTGGGCTGCATGAGCTGGAAGCGGTCGTAACCTGCCGGTTGTGCAGACCAGAAGAATATATCACTCTGCAGTGGGATTCTGTCAGTGGTTGGAATACACCCAATTTATACGAGCATATCACACGATTGCACTTCAGGCCAGGATAAACCGAATCGTTTTTTTAAAATGCTAATTTAGTTAAGAGCTTGCCTTCCGCCGTTGCCATTTCATTCATTTTCGTGAGCAGATTTTCTATCAAATATCTTCAAACAAATTGCAAATAAGCTTATTGACACGCTTACTGGGTAACAACAATATTTGCATTTCTTTTAAAATCCCAAATAATTTATGATGTCACATTCTCCGCATTATTCTGTACTAATTTCAAGTTAATTAAGAAGACTGATAGATCTTCGTCCATTTGAAAGCCCTGGGTAATGGTAAATGTAATCAGATTTTCTGCAAGAATAACTGAGAACATTTGTGATTAATGTTTTTTTCGTTGTTAAAACTATATTTCTGATTTAATAAAGATTTTAACCTATGCTCATCGACAAAATTTCATCCAGATTGCGATTCTTAAACTATACTTATGCTTTTCAGTATTGAATCCTTGGCCCTTTTATCAGTTTAATTTTGGAAAAGGCATCATTTATCTATTTGATCCCAAACCACTTGTGCCACATTTTTCTTCTAACCAAGTTCATCTATTTTTCTCTCTTTTTGTTTAAAATAATAAAGGTGTCCCTTGGTTTTTATTTACTACCTAACCGTATCCATGGATTAACTAAATCGTCTGTATTTCGATAACGAAAGGATAATTCCTATGAGCTTTGGGTAAAAAAGCGGTATTATAATGGTCGTTTTAGCTTCAATTGATCTGGTAGTTGACTGATGGAACCCATGACTGCATCTGCTTAACCTTTTCTTTCTTTTCTAACTTGCTCCTGATTTAACAGGTCGACATTATATTTAAGTAGTGGGGTTGGCTAAAAGAAAGCCACTGAATCCGATACACTGAACATTAAATGTATTAATATACAATTTTTTGTCTACTAGATAATGTAGTGCTACCCCTGTACCAAACAATAGATTTAAACCACGAAAAAAGAAGACTGAAACGGATTATGAAAGACTGGCTGTCAGCTAACCATGACCTCTTGAACACTTCTATCGAATTTGAGAGAGACTTTGATTTGGAGATTTGTGTTTCGCCAACGAGAATGAACGAGTTGTCGGGTTTTATTACCTGCAAGTTATGCGATCTACCTCAGCGAAGAATCAAGATCAGCGGTGGTTTGGGAACTGGTTTTGGAATGTGGTGGACAACTTCCAATTTCTATGCTCATCTTAAGAAGAAGCATTGGAACCTAGTATAGGAAGACCATGGCTGGCAAAATTCCACTCTGACGAAAGACATGCTTCCCTTTCCCCACTCATTTCTAAACGCTTAAATCGGTATTTTATTAACGTTTTTGCTTAATTTTCCCAACAATTTATTATATAAGACGAATGACCCCTTTTGCATTTGAAGTCATCTACTGTTATTTCCCGGATTTGAAAGTACCTGGAAAAGGACTCTTTGTGGTTTAGTGGTTAGTTTTTTTTAAAAAATGAACGGTATATCTGAGGTGGGATCAAGTTTTGTAAAGTATTTGAAAAACGGGCAAGCAAACGAAAATCCAGCACCATTAAATTAAGCTCCTTATGTCGATAATCATATCCAACGAAGGATAATTGTAAAAGCGAAATTACTCTACTCCATTGCCAGCTTGTCATTGAATTAATCATTAAATCTGTGTCAGCGTTGAGTGAAATGCTATGGTTTCTGTAGTTTGCTTGTAAACAGAAAAGTAGTTCCATCTGTTTGATTGTTTCAATCAGTGTGGAAGTTTCGCCTTAACGATACTACTAGCCTATACAACTATTCCAAACTCCCTAATGACAATTTTAGTTATTATTAGATCAATACTATAGTTATTGTTTCCTCCTATAGAGTAGTTTATCAGATTTCATGCGATTTGAAAATTTCAAAAAAATTGAATATACAATCAGCGGAGAAAACGCAATTTCAGAGGGCTCCAGCTAAATTTTGTTCATGTTTAATTATTTAATTCTTAATAAACGGGGCATTTTCAAATTATATGATAAATGATAGATATTTTCTCCACACTGGAAAATAAATGTAGCATGTCTAATAAATAATTGAAGCACAAATGTGCAAGCAAATATTTATCATGGTGGACGTTTTAGGCGGGGACGTTGATCGCTGATCGAAAATTGATGCTCATGGTGAGAGATTGGGGCGCATAGTCCGAGTGAAACATTGAAAGCTACTGAATCCTAAATTTAAAGCTAGACTTCACCAGTCACGCGCTTCTGGCATTTACCAATACGTGCTTTTATACTGTATATATTTACCACGATTTTGGTACGAATGAGAAGAAAGGCAAGCTTGATGTCCCTAGTTATTAAACTGTGGTCCGATGTTGTTTTCTATCACTCAGGATTGGAATTTGATTGGCAATGGGCTCGCTCTGAACAGCGAAGACTGGAAGGGCTAATTCACGCCTGGCTGGCCACAGCGGGGAACGAGGTCATGATTTCCTCTGAAGTATTTCAGCAAAGATTCTCAATTGAACTATGTCAGCCGACCACCGCGAGGAGCTTTCTTACCGCTTTTATCACGTGCAGGGTGTGCGATCCTCATGTCCGAATAAACGTTCAGCTGCGTCCGGATGGAAAGGGCTGGTGTACCCACGTGTTATATGGTCACCTCAGGCGGAAGCACTCCGTGGTGGAAGTAACTCGCCCGTGGTCACCTGAGTCATCGACCTGAGTCAGTCCCTGCTTATGGACTCATTTCTTTCTGGCCCTATGTTTGGGATAGTTTCATTGGTTTGCTTCAAAAGCTACTGATTTTATCCTCAGAATATCTTAATTTAAATACAGCTGACGAACACTTAACATATCTTGTGAAACGCATTTATTGCAAAATACACACAGATGTTGGATAAGTGAGAAAACTATGCGCCATCCCCATCTCCCCTTACATCAACTTCGGTTATAGGCTTGCAACACTTGTCCTTACATTCTATTCTCAAGCAGTTTTCTGGAGCTACTAAGGGAAAGCCACTGAATACGACGAAACGAGCAATGCCCTTGTCAAAACACCTTTCTCTCAATTTTGTACCCTAGGAAGGCCAGAGGAAATTATGCCGGACGAGCTTGTCATTTATGAAAGAAGACGCTTAGAGGGCATCATCGGTGCCTGGCTGGACACTAATTCCCAATTAATATCTCGAGAAACGTTTGAACGAATGTTCACTATTGAAGTTCATCGTTCCCTCACCCGTAGGGATGGCTTCTCGGCTTTCATAATTTGCCGGTTGTGCAATCCTGCAATGACTGTCCGATTGGAAAGCTATCCCGGAAGGCGATGGACTACTCACGTCTTCTACACACACGTGAAAAGGATGCACAATGCTACAGTTGACAAATGTAAAGGATACGATTCCCTAGCAGCGAACTTCATGTGAACTTCCGTTGTTTTACTCAATAAGCCCTTTGGGTTTTTTGATGTCGTGACCATAGGAAATTAGGAATGACTTCTTGGGGTGTTTCTCCCTAGCTTACCGGATTTGTCTTCTGCGTTGACTTCATGAATTTTCTCACCCATTTATGACTTAACTGATTTTCTCTCTAGACAGACCTAAGCATCGCGCGGCACCCTGCTTTTTGTGCTTCCTGTTTTGCTTTCATATATTCTCAATTGTAGATCTCGTCAAAAGCAGTTAAATCCAAAGTTGAAATTATTTTTCTGCAAAACCCAAGTAGCCCAGTGATTTGCGAGACGATGTGTAAATGAATCTTGTCCTGATCTACCATTAGCTGGTAGCTGTGGCGCATCTACAATTATTTTATCTATTTAGCGTAATTTAACTTCGCATTACGGATAAGCGTTAGTGAAATAAATGCACGGTACTGCATATGCAGTAAACAATATTTTGTATCGTGAACGTTTTCCACTGCTTATCGCTAATAAATGATTTAGATATACATTAGTTTGTACGTGTCGTTTTGTATTTCCTCGTACAGTAGTTTGAGAGGTCTGTCTACACTTTGAGTTTGCTGTCAAAATTATTCCAAAGTTGAGTTTTAATGAAACTAATTGGAGAACTAATTTTAAAACAGCCTCTAAAAATTCAAAACCTTCTTGATTTTTAACGTTTTTTTTGAACTTGTAGGCATTATCAGACAAGTTGTTTTAAACAAATTATTCTTTTACTCATCACCAAAAAAAAAGAGATTATTAGCTCAAGAACCTAATCCCATGGACTGAACACTTTCTTCGTCCAATGAATTTGATACTAATAACATGGTACTTTGATGGTAGTGTGCCAGAAAGCACTATAAAGTAGTTTTCTAGGCGCTTCATTTGTTCTCCAGTTTTCAACTTTAGAACGTTTTATGTCTTGTACAGTGCATATATTTAAAACAAAACCTGTTATAAAAAGTTAGCCTTTAAAGGATGTCAGTGATATCCATTGGAGTTTTTTTCCCCCGGAGCAATGATTCTTGTCACAAGTAATTAATGAAATGGTAAAGCTTTTAATTTGCATGGGTCCAAATGAAAGCCGCTGATCTCGTTCATTTGGACGTCCAATCGATGTATTGACACAGACAAATCTTTCTTTTTTATTACTCAGGGAAGTTAGATGATGGAGGTGCAGAAGTGTGGGACTGGATGGCCGATGCCAAAGGAAGACTTCAGAGACTTGATTTATTCATGGCTGGCCTTGCATCCTGATGTCTCCATTTCTCGCGAACTCTTTGATTTGGGTTTTACCATTGAATTATTTCATCGCAAAGACGTGCCCGAAAGTCTGTTTGCTTGTATAACTTGCAAGCTTTGCAACCCAGAGGCTAAATTGAGGGTCCCAAGACGTAGCAATGGAACCGGTTGGTCTCCAATTGCTTTTTATTTTCATCTGAAGGAGAAGCACAAAAAGTCGATCTTAGCTCAGTGAGGATGACAATGGCTTCCTTAATTGGACACTGTCTTAATGGTTGAGTGTCTGATTATTTTCCATTGCATTCTACCGTTTTTGCAAGATAAAACAGCACAGTCTTAGATTACTTAGCCTCTTCCTGAATGTGTGATGTTCCCTTGGCGAACTACAGACAGTGATTGTATAGATTCAAAATTGCATAAAACGTTTAATCTATCTATTATATTTACTCTTAGAACTAAGGTTTCGAGTGAAGGGGATGGGGTCTTTGTGAAAGCTTCGGAAATTCAGTATGGATGTACATCACGTATACCCCGTTTTTTATTAAAGAGATGGATACCAGTTTGTTGATAAAATTTTTAATATTAACACATGGAATACGCGTAATACGTCTGAAAGGATTTGGTGACAAAGTCTTGGAACTGCCCTTTCATTGTTTTTCTACCAAATTGTTACAAGGACTGGAATGAAAGCCACTGAATCCCCTGTCCAGCCCTGAAATGCGAATATCTTGTAGCCTAACTGCTCGTTTCTATTCATCAGGGATAATGATAGAACCAGAATACGTGTACAAAATGCAAGAAATTTTCGACGAGAAAATTCGGCTCGAAGCCATCATTCGGGGTTGGCTCGATCTTAATCGGCATTTCTTACAAACTCAAATTATTCCCGGAATGGATTTCAGCATTGAGGTGACCCAGTCGACTCAACACCACAGTGGCTTGTCAGCTATTATAACGTGCAACTTGTGCAACCCACCGGCCAAACTCAGGGTGGAAGGGGGTCGGGGGAAACGATGGACTACACCGAATTTTTATGCACACTTGAAGAGGAAGCACTGAGTGATTTCCCATTGTAGGCTGTGGAAAATGTTGGACTTATGCATTTGTTATTTGCTTATTAATTTCGGGCCACAAGCGTCGCTTACCTGCTTTCTTTTGTAGTGTTTTTAAATTAAAAAGCTGCAGATATCAATTTGGCTCAATCGTTACACAATTGGACGAAGTCTGGCAAGTAATATGCAAAGATTGTCCAAGCGTTGTACAATAGAACATGATGTCAAGCGCTCTCCCTCGGTCTGTTTTTGCCTTCAAACAAAAATTCAAAAAATCTACATTGTATGGTTTTTTTTTGTTAGATAGAGTCAGTGAACCATCAAGTAATAATTTGTTATCGACTTTGGCTGGGGAAAGTTCTCTGAACCCTTTAAACATTAGTGAACGCATGATGCGAAAACTGATATGAATAGTCGTTTCCTTATCATTTTTTGACCTGTTTTCTTTGTTAGCACAAGCATTTTAAATATTGTTTTTTTTAATGATAGTATTCACGAGTCTCTGTGTTCATCTGCTTAAATGCGCTGTTGCTGTGTAATCTATACAATGTTTATCGATTAGGCTGTACAACAAGCATCATGTTTGTGAATTTCAGTTTATGGTAGAAATGAGAGCGACAGCAAGTCTGTCTTGCCCTTCAACAAAGACTTAGCATAACCTTTCGCGAATCTATTTCCAATCTAAAGGTCGATGAACCTCCCATTGCAAATCTGCACATAGTTGCAAGGTCATTCATCTTGAAGGAATACAGTATCCAAAGGAGAATCTAACGATAACAAAAAATGCTGTAAATAAACATTCCATGGGTTTTATAGAATTGATTTATAGCAGCTGATGACTTGCTTAGAATGATGTAGTCTTTAAAATAATGTAGGCTAACACTATCAGTCCGTGAAATGAAAATGACGTCTACTACCTTAAAATTTCGGATCAGGAGATTTCATTCTAACCTTTCTAACTTCCTGAAAGCCACTGAATCGCAACCCACAATGAGCTCTTAGTTAAAGATTCTTTTTGTTGCTCAGGTTATCCGATTAATACTGACTACTACCGATGGGAGTTGATTGAAAAAGAGAAACGAAGACTGGAGGAAATCATCAGCACTTGGCTGAACACCTTCGGTCAGAACAAAACGCCACCCATATTTTTAGAGAGGGATGTCAGCGTCGAAATCTGCGCTTCCTCCGTGGAGCTGGACCGGATGTCCGCCTATATAATCTGCAAACTGTGCTACCCTGAGCAGAAACTGAAGGTGCATTATGGCCCTGGCAGGTGGTGGAGAACATCTAATTTTTACACCCATATTAAAAAGAAGCATTGGCCTTTCGGGAGGAGCGAATTAAAATGATTTGTTTTAGCTTCCTTCCCCTCCCCCCCCCGTCTTGAATGAAAATAAAAAATATTACAATACCCATTCTGCAGGACGTGTTTGAGCTGTTGTTGAATGGCAAGAATCTGTCGAAATTTCACTCGGTATCATATTGAAGGGTTGCATACTGTTCCCTGATCCGCAGTAAGTCCCGTCAAAACTGGTGCGATACTAAGTTAACTGTTGATTACGTCGTTCATCTCGAGATTCTTCAGTTTGGCTGGTTTTAAGCATACAAATTTGTTTACGGTCACAATGGTGGTTGAGTTCTGTTCGTTCATCAACATGTACAGTACATTGTCTAGTGAGATAATTGCTTCGATGAAAGCCACTGAATCCTTAAAGCTTGTAGGCCAAATTGCTAACTTAAGATTTCCTCGTATTTCATTAAAATGCATGTTTTCTAGGCAAAATGGACAAATTTGACAGGGAAAAGCGAAGGCTGGAAGGAATCATTAGCCTTTATCTGGACTCCAATAGACCACTCATCTCTCCTTGCCCAATTTTTGAGAGGGACTTCACTGTCGAAACTGGACTTTCTACAGTCAAAGACACCAAAATGTCGGCATTCATAACTTGCAAATTGTGCATTCCGGCATCGAGGCTGCGGGCTCACTTGGCTGCCGACAATCGTTGGACCACCTCGAACTTTTACACTCATCTAAAAAGATGCCACTGGACGTTGAAAGAACCTCCTGCTAAACCATACCCTACTCTGTGAACTAAGCTGGTGAAAGTTTGGTCAAGAGTTGATGGAAGGTTTGATGAAAACTGAAAAATGAATTACGAGATTTCCCATTTTTTTAAGAAGAAAAAAAAAACAGTGGGAATTTTGCAGATGAGCCTGTTAAGGGTTTCAAAGACACGATAGTGAATGCGCAGAGATCCTATTATTTTTTTTCTTTGCTTAATGCGCTGGTTATGCAGCAATCCGCCGGCATTATTAGACAAACTATTATTTATTAGTCAACACTTAGTTAGAAGCAAATCAGATTTAGAAACTATTTAATGCGTAAACAGGCAAACGTTTTATTTAGCCGATTACTTACCAGACCGATCGTATTCTTGAGTGCGAAATTGCAGCAGGTTGTTCTCGACAATGAAAGTCACTGAATGAAATTGCACACACCGATCAATCCATCCATGCACGTCAAATTCCGCATTCAACAACCTTTCGTTTTCCCTTGTTTGCTCAGGTTTCACGTGGGACACCGAAAGTAGGGACTTGCAGACCCACATTCGCTACCAGACAGAGCGGCTGACGGCAGTGTTCAGACGTTGGTTCATCTCGAACCAGCACTATATCAATCCTGTCGTGTCCTTCGACAGGGACTTTAGCATTACCATTCGCGAGTCTACTTCCAATCTTAAGAGCGATTTCGTGGCAGACATCGTTTGTCACCTTTGTGGCCAAAGAGCGAGAGTAGACTCTGTCAACGGCAAGAGCTGGACTACATCAAATTTTTACAGACATATTAGGAAGCATCATGCAAGAGAGGGACCTTTTCAACAATCGGATAATTGACGCAGGAATGGTGACTGAGCAATTTTAATAGAAAATTGACCATTTTAAAATGCCCTGTCTACAAATTTCTATCAGTCAGTCGTCATCTTCTGTTATCACAGATGGTTCCTGAAGGAATCTGTAAACACCGGGAATATGAATAAATGCATTCCGTTTTCGAAGTAGCCAATTAAGACCCTAGCACAGTCCCATGTTCTCAGAAAAAGTCACTGATCGATGCCTGTTTCCAAACTGTCGACCTTCTATTATGCAACCGGTGCTTCATTTTTGATTCTGTCAGGTTGCAATTGGGAAATACATGTAGGTGTTCTCGACCAGGAGCAAGTTTGATAGGCACAAAAATAGACTTAACAGGGTGTTTAAACGGAAGGTACCCAGAAACAACTGCTGATTACCATCTAGTGATCAAGTGTGCTTGTACGATTGAAATGATTTTTATTTATTTATTATGCAGTAATTAGGCTTTTTATTTTCGCCTCGTAATTTACGTGCTCGAGATGGTCAAGATGGCCTTGTATGCATTTTTTTAATAATATGCAGCGAAATCATTGCTGGTCGATGAATTTTTACCGGTTTGATGTTTGGTTTAGCCTAGTGCTGTTTTCCATTCTGAAATTCGGTGAGAAATTCGTTACCATGCAATTTTGTCGCCAATAAATTGGATCAGTCGATACTATTGCAGAACGAGAAAACTGAATGTGAGTAAGGTATCTTCCGAGATTCATTTTGCAGTAAGGTGTATTGATATTCTAATTATGTTCACATTTGTTATGGGATTTAATAACTCGCAATTGTTAAGCGGACTCAGACGATGTGGACTGATACACATTTGTGCTAAACTATCCTTCATTTTGGATTTGAATTGTATTAGGATTAGAGATTTATAATGATGTTTAATAAAACATTGCATTCAGCCAAATCGTGTGATTCATATTAATTTAATATGCAAGGAACTTCTTTCACGAGGGAAAAAAAAAGCTATCTTAACAAAAACGAGCAATTAACATGAGAAAATGCAAATTTTGATTTTTAGTTTTCCACAAATTTAAAATTGCCTTTTATTGGGCCTTGGTATTTGGTCCTGACTTTGCTAAGGAATTTAAACGTAGCTGGTTCATGAAGTGTTAAGCGGTAGTTATCGAAATTATCTCTTAGTCTGCTACAACCACACTTATTTTAATTGTTCTCTCAGGTTGTACAACCAGCGCTGTTGACCAACAGGAGCAATTCCTCAACCAGAAGAGGCGGCTTGCTGTATTGTTGTCCAACTGGCTGTGCACCAACCAGCACCTGCTAAGTCCTGAACTTGTCTTCGAAAGAGACTTTAGCATAACCCTATTATGTGATTCGGCTTCTAAAACCAGAGCTAAGAGTGATCTCGTAGCCGACATTACGTGTGGCATTTGCGGACAAAAATCGAGAGTGTATTTCATGTATAATAAGGGATGGACAACTTCTAGCTTCTACAGGCATGTCAGAGCGAGGCATTCAAAGGTTTTCGTTGATTATGGCTAAGGTGCTGATGTGTTGGAATCGTGATAAAACTAGCGCACTTAAAGGATGGACTAAAATTACATTAGCTAAAAACTATTCATCTGCAGATCTTCAAAATTTCAAATGTTGAAATAATACGTTTGCTCTAGTATGAAAGCAAGTTATAAAGTACAAGAAATTTCCATTTATTTTACATTAACAGATTAAAATGTGTTACTTTTGCGATTCATGAAAACGGGTCATAAAATACATGTACCTTAAACTAAATCTGTCCAAGATGTAAATTTTTTTAAATGGATGCATTGGCCTATTTTGCTTGTATATAATTAATGAACAGAAATGCCACCATGATTTAAATACTTTTCATCTGCAATAGCAAGTAGTTGTAAATATTTGTTTGAATGTATATAACGCTAGCACTGCAGACAAAAATGTTTCTAGTGTAAAGGTGTCGATAATGTTAAGATACAAACAGTACAGGAGTGTAATAACGCAAGCACTGCTAGTGTTGTTATATGATCTGTGGAAGGGACTGTACAGATAAAAATAAATACATGTATACTATCGCAAGCCAAATCAAGAAATGTTTCTTAAGTGCCTTTGCATATTGCACATCATGCAACACGTGGGTTAAATGGTAGTTTTAAGAAATTGTATGAATTTAGAAATTGTCTTCGCCTTAAATTAAATGCATTCAGTTTTACATGAACATCCATGCTGAAGAAGTGAGTATGGCTGGCAACCATGTTGCTCCAGAACTCAAATGTCCCACATTATTTCTTGGCATTAGTTAATAATAAGTAAAACTAAAACAAAAAAACCTGGTGTTTGCATTGTGAAAAATCGTTTATTATATCTTATTTGGTGCGCCTGACGCCACCTAACATAAACCGGAATCTTGGAAAAATTCATTTTCTTTCTGTTGCAGGTGACATGCTGGTTTAAAATTATTGTAAAGTTCATTTGCGTTAATATCAGTAGGTAAATTGACGTTAATTTAATTTGGAGTATTGGCATTTTTAAACCTAAAAAAACAAAGTGTTTGAATCATGTCAAAGAAAGTCACTGAATAAATCGCAATTTACTCAACCCCTACTTGTCGTGTCGCTTTCGTCAAGCGCTGCTTAAACTTTGGTTTTCATTGTTCATTCACTCAGGTTATGATGTTTCATTTTGGGAAGTGAATGCTGTGGAACCACCGGTTAAGGACCGCTACTATTTTCAGAAAAACAAGCTCCTTAATATGTTTCGGCGATGGTTTTCCGTCAATCGTTACGAACTGAATGCCTTATTGTCTTTGGAGAGAGACTTTAGCATAGTCTTAAGCGATGGTAATTCTGGAAGTTCTAGCGTTGTGGCCGACATTACTTGCAATTTGTGTAACCAAACTTTGCGAGCATATTTCGTGAATAACAAATACTGGAAAGTGACACGTTTTTACCAACACGTCAAAAGGAGGCACCCCGTTGTGCAAGACGTTATGTAAATTAGTTTGGTAAAGTAGGCTCCAAGCGACAACACACCTTTTAAACGTTTTTAATTTATAGCATGCAATAAACGAGATCGTCAATGGGATTGTAACATAGTATATCCCGTGCCATCTAATTGAATTCTGTGATCGATTTCCAGATTCTGATTCAGAAGATGAATCCGCTTCATTCGGACACATGAAGAGCTCATTAACATTACTATTTGCATGTATTATTGTTGACAGGGTAATAAAGTATCGGAATACTTAAATATGTCTAGTGATCATTGATATAGAACTGTTAGTTATAAAGGGTAATCTAGTGAATTTATAAACTGAATGTAAAATTTATGGATCAACGATGTGATGTTTCTGGGGTAAAATAATGAATTACCGTTACCATGCTAGATTTGAAAATACATCAAAGAATCTTTAACGAAGTATTTTTGCTGGCAAAGTGTTTTAATTTTCCATTTGGCAGCCGCCCAAATTCGTTATAAAGCTATATCTTGGTTTGAAAAATTTGCTAAAGAGTTATTATAACGGTTTACATACTTTTCACGCAGTCTCGTATTGGCACGCTGCTTACAAAATCACTGCAGATTCTGAATAAAAGTGGTGATACTGATAATTAAATGTAAAGTCAAACATTATGCCAATAAAGAGCAGCATACTAATAGTCGCTTTACTTGACACACATTAATTGCAAATCCATGGTGAAAAATGACATCTTTTTATTTCCTATTGCCAATGGCGGCCAGATCAGGACAATTTTAGATATCAAACCTCTCAATGGACCCAAAATTTTCGGCTGGATTTAATGTAAATCTCCGAATTGTGTTACCGCTGATTTTTTTTTAAAAAAAAGATCTTTCCTTGTCTTTATCGCCGCATTTGTTTGACCGTGGAGTGTCAATTTTACGAAAGAAAGCCACTGAATGAATTGCAGTTCTACAAAATGTGCTTGTTATTTCGCTTCCGTCGAGTGCTTCCTAAACTTTCATTTTTCATTGTTCACTCAGGTCTTGATCTGTCATTTTGGGAAATGAATGCAGTGGAGCCGCATGGCAAGGACCGCTTCCTCTACCAGAGAAACAAGCTCGCAAATATGTTTCGGCGTTGGTTTACCGTCAATCGTTACCAGTTGAATTCGTTTCTGTCCTTCGACAGAGACTTTAGCATAGTCTTGAGCAAAGGGCGTTCTGAAAGCTGTGGTCTAGTAGCCGACATCACTTGCGGCCTGTGCGGCCAAATTGTGAGAGCCTACTTAGTGAATAACAAATATTGGACAGCCACACGTTTTTATCAGCATGTCAAAAGAAAGCACCCGATTGAACAGGATGCCCTGTGCATAATGCCCACGTAATATGTTTAGCTAATTAGCATATGCTAAGAGTAGTTGAGTTTTAACTGGAAACAATATTCAATCCGTGCTATATTTGCTTTAAGTTAGACATTGTAATTAGATACGCTGCTTCATCTGACCTAGTGCAACAAGGTGACAAAGGTGAAGGGATTTCTAACCCAATATATGCATATAACCACACAGTACACAATAGTAATTCCGTCTAGCTCCGATTGATTATCACGATTGATTTTTGAGAGTTTTTGGGTACTTTGTCTGTCCCTGCCATTATTTGTGTAGCTGCAAAGCTCTTTAGCGCTTGATTCCGATTAATTACACAGTTACTGGGATGGTTTTCAACTAAGATGTAATTTTGGTAATATTTGTTACGTGCTGCATCAAATGAGCAAAGACTTACGACCATGAATAAAATGCGTTTTTAACCATGCGTGTTATGAGCTGCTTCAAATGCGTAGTTTTTGGTTGGTGATCTTTGTTTTCTGAAAGGAAAGAGGCTCTTTGTAGAAACATTTCGAGACATCCTGATAAAGGAATATTGTTAGAAACAATAGTGTCTTTCATGCGGAAGCTAGTATTGCTGCCCATCTTCTGATCAGTGCATGGCGTCACGCCTTTGAATTAAATTGCGTGTCTCCACAAACACAGATTGCGCCACAGTTACCGAGCTCTGCCTAAAATACAATTTTTGTTCTCCAGGTTATTACGATACGATTTTCCTTGAGAATGCTGTGAGCCCACGGGACGAGGACCGATTCTTCCGTGAAAAATACAGGCTAGAAAAACTCTTTCGTTCTTGGTTGATGGCCAATCGTTACCAACTGGATCCCAATTTAAACTTCGACAAAGATTTTAGCGTAGACGTGCGCGAAGGGAATGCCAAAAATTGTAGTTTTATAGCGGACATCAATTGCAATAAGTGCGACCAAATTATTAGAGCGTATCTATCAAAGAGTTCTCAGTATTGGGCAGCTACTCGTTTCTACCGACATGTCAAAATGAAGCACTCGGTCGCACCGTGCGCCAAATAAAGGGTGTTGGTATGTGCTGTTTTTGTATTTCCAGAGTTGGGGCTATTTCATTGGTTCTGCTCACATCTTGGCTATACAATGGTTAAAATGCATCGTTTTCGTAATCCCGTGTCATTGTATTTCAAATGTTTGTTCCCACATGATCGGACAATGCATCTTTCGTTGACAGTTTTTCTTCTGTCTGGTTTTTCTGATTGTCTCAAATTTCCTTTAATGCAGCACTTGAAATCGAACTCAAGGGCTCTGATGTTACGAAGTGGTTTCAAAAGCGGGTCCTATACATACTCCCATTACCGGTGCCATTTACATGTTTGGCTTTCATGGCCATATGGTTCATTATAGAGCTCCTCTTGGCTAATGTTCGTTAAATAATTTAGGTTTTCATATAGCTGGTTAATTTATTAATGTTGATAAAAATACAATTTTAAGCAAAACGCTTTGAAATCCATTCTTTATGATGTACTTTTGTTCCGCTATGCTAAATTAATGTTTATCAAATCTCCAAAGAATCATGTTTTAAGCGAATTTATTAAAATTTGTAAATTGGTTTATGAGTTTATCATAGCAATACTGTCAGTATATTTAAATTGCTTATTATGGAGCGGTTAAATTTTTAAATATGTCCGTAGTTGGTGTTTTGGCTACGTTATCAACGTCTGGTCCCTCATGTCGCATTTCTTGGCATTTATGATTGACTCCCATGTTAACAAGGTCTCACATACAGTCATACTGTATACATGAATGTGATATACTCCACAGTACGTCGTTCTCATGAAAGCAACTCACTGAATTGATAACTTTGCTATAATTGGCCATCTTTCCTTATCACAACTTGATTTCCAATTGTTCTTCAAGGTTTTGCGCACAAGGTCATAGCTACCAGTAAGCACGAAAATCTGCTCCACCAAAAACGAAGGCTCGAGGATATCTTTAAAAACTGGATTAGTATGAATGGACAGCAATTGAATCCAGGATTGACATTCGACAGAGATTTTAGCATATCATTAAGCGAATCAACTTGCATGCGTAAGAGTGATCTGGTTGCTGACATCGCCTGCAATATTTGCAGTCAAACGTTGCGTGTATCATTTGTTAATAACAAAGGTTGGACAACGTCAAGTTTTTATAGGCATATACGAAATAAGCATTCAAGGCATGATTACCCACGTTAAGTTTTTTGTTCGAATCTTCCTGTTGATTTCATACCTCTTTGCTTATTTCCAAATGGATTTGTAATTTCATTTCATAAACCTTGTTGTTGATTATCAAAAGTCAAAATAAAATTATCATTTAGTCCACGACTCATAATTGACTGTCTGTAATGAGTTTTATTGATCGATCAGCGGAATCTTCTTGCCCAAACCCTGCAAATCGTATCAGTTGATTTACCGTGGATCAATGAAAGCTCCGCCTTATTTAGTTCGATGAGATTCATAGTTTGTCTCCGTGTCGGTTGCTCTTTGCTGGTCACATTTTGAAGGAGATGATACATGTAACTAACTTTTGAAACCTTTTATTAACCACAGTAAATTAAAACTGACGAAAAGTTTCACCATCTTTTATAAACTTATTACAATTAAATCATGATTTTGGTGGTAAATTGTTTCCCTCATCCATTTGAGTATAAACACACCATGGAGGTTATCTCTGAAGAAAGTCACTGAATATCTTTGGAAGTTCTTACGTTGTGTACCGTTATCATCCGTCGCTGCGTATTAAATCTGAAGCTTTTGTTCTCCCAGGTGATTTTGATGCTTCGCTTTCGGAAATGAATGCAGTGGAGATATTTGACGAGGACCAATCCTTCGTCCTTAAAAACGAGCTTGCAGGCATCTGTCGACGATATTTTGTGGTCAACCGGAACCTAATGGGTCCCAACCTTTGTTTTGATAGGGACTTCATCATTGACATGCGAGGTTTGAGCTCCAACAATTGTAGCCTTATCGCCGACATAACCTGCAAGCCTTGCCATCAAACCTTCAGAACATATTTTGTTGTCAAGAATCAGAGATGGATAACAGCGCGGTTTTTCAGCCATCTCAAAAACAAGCATTGCGAATGGCAGGCGAAAGTTTCCCATTATCTACAGAACTAAATAATAAAAAAAACACGTTTTGTTTTTGAAATTTTAATGCATTGGCAAGTCGTCATTGTCCCATTAAAAAATTGGCTTTTTGGTGTAACAAACGGGGTTCTTCTAATACTTTCATTGGGTTGTCGTTAATTTTTCTTAACATGCCGTTTGTAAGCATCTTATTGTTACTAATTTCCGTGGACTTCGTTACTAATAAAATCGAATTTGCTTCGTTTGTTCTTTTGTTGTGTAACGAAGTAACTACTTGATCTTGTTGGCGTCTAACTGAAATAAAATATGAACTCAACTTTTCTATTTCTTCATTCATCGATTTCAAATGTAATAGTTCGGTAAAATGTACATTATTAAAATATTTCGAGTTGGACTTATTACTGTAGCAAATGCAGGTAGCTTGAAATCCAATGTATTCTAGGTTTTAAACTCCGTGATAAAATGAACTTTAATGGTATTTTTTAGCATTTGTTAGCAATTTGTACACTAAGTAGTACTTGATTTAGCAAAAAATTGTCAAGCAGCTTTTCATAATTGTAAATGGTGTATCATCACTTAAACATCTCAATATTCAGAAAACAATGTTCTTGGATAATGATTACTTAGTGATTTATGGGGATGGAAAAAATACAGTTTTAAGTTAGAGTAACTGGTGTCCGGAAAACTGAGATTTAGTCAAATTTTGTGTGTGTATAATAAACAAAGAAAGTAACCAGAAAGAGACACGAATAAGAATTTGTTTTCATGATTTGTCCTAATTTATCGTTACTTATCTAAGACGGCTTAAATGCAAGGAGCAACAACTGCTCAGTCCTAATTTTATTTTGTCAACAAAATTCAAATACTTCCGTAGAAATATAGTAGTCATGAATATCTTAAAAAATTAAAAAACGGTTTTGTAGTTGGGTTAGAGCTACCAACTCATTAGATATCAAACTATGGTTTTTGGTCTTTAGTCATATAAATTTCAAGGCGTCTGCACCCTTTTGTCAAAATAAATATCACTTAAGTGATGCCTGGTCTCGGTAAATCCCTTTGAAAGTTGGCCTAAATTTAATTTTTGTTCTGCCAGGTTGCAGAAACGAAGACCAAGTTTACACCAACCAGGATCCGTTTCTCGTCCATAAAATAAGGCTGGCAGAAATCTTCAAAAAATGGCTTCGAGCTAATAGTCATCAACTCAATTCCTTTGTGTCATTCGAAAGAGACTTTAGCATCACTGTGCGCCACGCTTACATCAAGGAACAGCAACATGACCTCGTGGCTGATGTAGCCTGCCATATTTGCGACCAGTCGTCCAGAGTTTACTATGGGAATAAGAAGGGATGGACAACATCCAACTTTTATGATCATGTCAAAAGAAAACACTTGAATAAGCCTTTGGAATTTTAAAAGTGCGAGTCTGTTAATTAGTTTCAACCTGAAGTTTTGATTTCGATTTAAAATTTCTTTCGGCATCGGTTTTAGTACAAGAAATATACAAAAAAAATTGCCGTTTTTATACAAACTGTTTCAATGAGCAACCCGATTTAATACTGAAATTGTTAGAAAATTACTTTCACATCTGCAAACTTTACAACTGTAAATCTTTCGCTAGCTGTAATTAACTAAAACAATCGCTTAAATTAGATGTTTCGTTTGTTACATACGATCTGTATGTTTTTATTGAAACTAGCCCGTTGATTATTGGTGACATAATTATTTGATAAAAATACATCCCGATTATTTGATTCGCGGGCTGGTTTAATCTGGAGAACAGTTATTTAAATTTTTACTTCGCTTACCTCCAAAATATTTTCAAATCTAACTAACTTCCTTTGATTTGAGTGGAGCTGGTCGTTTCTTAAACATATTGCCATGTCTTGAAAAATTCTGGAAATTGTGTTAAAACTATTCACAGTTTGTTGTTCTCGGCAAAGAAATCACTGAATAATAAACCACATTCACTGTCATTCTCGTTTTTCCCTGAACATCGTTTCGTTTTTAATTGTTCTCCCAGGTTACTTATGGCAGTGCAGCGCCCCAGAAAGGCAGGAACATTTCGTCTACCAGCTCAGGCGCCTTACAACAATTGTTGAACGATGGTTCAACGTGAATCGTTATCAACTCGATCCTCGCCTGTGCTTCAAAAGAGATTTTAGCATTACTTTGCGAGAATCAGCCTCGCAGTTGAAGAGCGATCTGTTAGCCGACATTGCCTGCAATGTTTGCGGCAGGAAGTCCCGAGTGGACTTGCTTAAAGGGAACTGGACTCCTTCGAATTTTTACCGCCACGTGAAAAAGAAGCACTCTTATAAGAATGAAGTCATGTAGAAGATGGTGTTTTTTAAAACTGTGTGTGCTAGACGAGGATCATGGGGATATGGGAAGTACATATTTTTATATGGGCGTAAGAGTACATTGTAGTAATTATATGCCAGTATTTTCCTTAATGTCCTCGTGGAATCTTCTTGCATCGATCGATTTTTAATAATGGTCCATGCTGGAAAAGTTGCTTTAGAAGGCTATTTCCTGGTTGTTCTCATCGCAAGACGTGGAGATCAATTTTGTGGACTTAATTGTCATTCGCTCTTGTTAGGTAGTGGTGTTCGAAAGAGAAAGTCATTGAATCTTTAAATTGTTACTTAAGATAGTTTCTCCATCACATTCTATCAATGAGGAACTAAATATAAACTTTTAAATTAAAACAAAAAAAAACTTAAACAGTACATGGACATTACTCATTTCTTGGAATATCAAGCAGATTATAAATGTGACAGCGTTTGGTGAATAAGATCGCAAATTCCTAACAGATTCTATAGCAGTGCTCGCATATCTGATTGTTTTACCAGGTGTCGCCTGGAGAATCCTCGACGATGACGTGCAAATGCAGTTTGTCAAGCTGAAGGAACGGCTCGAGGAACTCCTGAAGCGTTGGCTCTTCTCTAATCGGAACAAAGTCGACCCTGATCTATCTTTCGACAAACACTTTAGCATTAATTTGCGGGCCCCTGCTGCCACCAACAGCGATCTTTTGGCGGACGTTATCTGCCACCTTTGCAACCAGAAATCACGAGTGAATTACGCGGGCAATAAATGGACAGCGTCTCATTTTTACCGGCATATCCGAAAGAAGCACACTCGTGACAATGGCTTCTATGTGGGACCAGAATTTAATATGAATCAGTCATGTGAATGAGCTGCTGACTTAGCAGGGTGCTATCTGGTCCACTATTCTTGAATACATCTTACGAGAAAGGGATGTCTGACCAAAACTAGAACGGAACAGCCAATAAGAGATATTCGGCTTGTAGATTACGTTTTCCAGCAAATGAAATGCCTAACGGATGGTACATGTGTTATGGAACTTGCATGATTTGATTGGCCCCCAGTACCTTTCTAGCTTTGGGCAGTCTGTAGTGTAGCTCTTACCACACATTTAAGGTATGTTTGGTTTTCATATTTAGCGATTCAACATTGAAATCTGTGGATTGGAAATATTTGTCATATTTGAATCAAAAAGAGTAAGGACAAAAACACTGAAGTTGTTCATGACAAATGTCTGCTGGTCCTTGGCGTATTCTTTACCAAAGAATGATATATCGCTTTTTCGATCATGCGAATAGTTTTTTTCACCATTGTAGGTCGTGCCTGAACACAACCTATTTTTCACAATAAGCAACTCGGAGAGCCACTGAATAAATTCTGATCCTTTTTCCACCGGTAGCCAAATAGTAATCCGTGCTTTTTGCTCGTTCAAGGTGTGTACGCTGCTCCGTTTCAGACTAGTTCCGAAGAATTTTGTCGACAGGAGAGACAACTTGCCGGAAACTTCAAAACGTGGTTGTGTGCTAACGCGCACCTCCTCAACACCCCCATTCTGTTCGATCGCGATTTTAGCATTGTCGTCTATCCTTGCCCCACGACCATTAGCGGAGTGGCAGCGGAAATCACCTGCAAAGTGTGCCCAAGCGGCTCCAAAATTCGCATCCAGGGCAACTATGGCAGGGGATGGATCACCTCCAACTTCTACGCCCACATTAAGAAGAAACACTTCATTGCCGGGGTTCGGAAAGACAGCATTGTAAACGTGAAGAGTGCGAAAAAGGTTTTGTCCGTTAAGTGCTAGCAGTTTAAATTCGGCTAAAAAAGTGAAATTCGAGACTTGGAATGCTTTCAACGAGCATTACATCTGTGCGCCTTCCTAGTTGGACATGTTGGCTCTTACTGATGATGAAAGAGCCAAGCAGTATTGGACACAACAGCTTTGGTGTCTTTGCAGAAAAAGCCGATCTTTGGGAGTGCACTGCTAACTGCAGATACTCAAATTAAGTTGTGATTTGATTTCTTTAGATTGTTTAAAAAAACGTTTAAAATTTGGCTTGTGTATTTCTTACTGAAACGTAAAGCTGGGCTTTTCTGGGACGCTATTCATCAACATTTTCAGTCATGTCTCTCGTCGAAACTATAACGATTAAGTCTTCTACTGCAGAAGGGATTCTATCATCATATACTTGTACCAATGTTCTCAGGGCATGGCATCGTATGCGTGTTGGCTATGGTGCCAAATCGATAATTCAAAACTAAAAATTGAACATGAGTCCACATGAGAGTTACTGGAGTGCTATTTTCCAGCAGGAATTGGTGAATGGGGGCGTTAAAGTCAAGGGTGTTATCATTGACCTTCCAGAAATGTGATACAGGCATTGTAACTTGCTGCGTATCTGAACCGCTGTTCAAAAAACCATTCATGGGTTTAAGAAACGATTGCAAATCACCGTTCTTCGTGGACACTGAGGTTTCATTTAGATAAAATATTCCTTGTTTCATTCGAATTTTAGTACAACTTGTAAAAATCTTTATTGGTGACCCAAATTAATCTCCAGTTAATTTCTCAATGCTACTGCAAATTCACAGTTTTCGAAAGCAGGTCTCTTGAAGCCACTGAATATCGGCACATTTATGTGACTTTTCGATTGCAATCTCAACAGGTTACCTACAAGGTCCTCCTGAGGTCCTCCTCCAAGACCCTTTGGAGTTGTTCGACCGTCCAGAATGCGTCGGAGTTAAATTTCTGGAGGACAAGCTAAAGCTGGAAGGAAATATCAAAACCTGGCTTTACACAAATTATCATCTCCTTGACAGACCAGTCTCCTTTCCTGAAAACTTTACCATAGAGGTATTCGAGTCGCAGTCCCTGGTGTATAATCTCTCGGCAGTCGTAACGTGCAGACTGTGCTCTCCAACGGTTAAACTGAAGTTGCAAGGAACCTGTGGGAAGAGATGGCTGACATCGAACTTTATTGCTCACATGAAACGGAAACACTTCTTGCATTCCGTTGTCTATTAAAGCTTCTGCTTTCATTAAAGTTATTATTGTTTATAACGTTCTCATCGTCATTCGATATGCGGTTTCGCTGGCATCAGTTGAGTTGCTTGTTAAGGACACTGACCATTTTCCCCCTGTGATTACTCAAATTTTGAAAGTGTGAATAAAGTGAAGCGGCTATACCATATTGTCTTATGCATTTATGATTTTAGCAGTGTTTCAAAAAGTTTATAAAAAAAGTTGAACTCGCAAAAGTTTTAATCTTGAACTGGATTTTTCTGCTGCATAAATGTGATATGAATTTACGTCAGCTAGAATGATGCTTAATTAGAAAACAATGCAGCTTTGTGAAAGTTGGTTAGCGAGCAGTAACAATCTGGATAAGGCGAAAAATGAAAAATATCGATTGCATTAGAATCATTCTTAATAAAAAATTATTTTTAGTTCCTTGTGGTTTTCGACTGCAAAAGTAAAAATACTGAAATCTTGAAAATACAATTTCTTTAACAAAATTATTGTGATTTATTTCAGAGCTTATGTACATTTAAAAGAACGTATCATTTAGTTTTTAAAAAGACTATTTTTAGGCTTTGCCTTAACATTTTGAAAATTAAAAACTGAACTTTGGGCAAAATTAAACTAAACTGTTATTTTGCTTCAGAACTGAACATGGTTGTTTTCGAAATTCTTATGAAAATCGTACACGTTTTCACAGCTTATGTGTTTTTCTGCAATTATTCGATCGTTTATTTTTAAATAATTTAATAGTTTTTTTAATATTTGCAAGAGTGGTAAGCTAACCGAACACAATGAAAACGCTGAATGCCAGATAAAGCAGCACAATGTTACGGGTGAATCATTTGGGCGTTTTACGTTGCAATTCTGGAAAGGTCTTGGGAACATAGCCACTGAATCTGACTTCGTCGAGAAACTAACAATGGAGTGAAACAGTTTACCAATGCATGTCAATTGCTTTGATCAGGAATATTGGGCTTCTACCCCATGGAAGAAGAAGAGGCAATCCTGACAGAGGTTTTTTTAGACCAGAAGCGACTGGGTGAGAAGCTGAAAACCTGGTTGATCTGTAATCAACATTCTTTCGATGTGCCGGTGATTTTTGAGAGGGACTTCATCATCACCGTCTTCGCCACCAGATCGAAGATGTACAACTTGACAGCCGAAGTCATCTGCAATCTGTGCAACCCATCAGATACGATCAACTTGCAAGGCAACAGTGGCAATAAGTGGTTTGCTTGCAATTTTTACGCCCATATGAAGAAGAAACATTTTAAATATCCAATGGTCAAGGGGCAGAAGAATTTCCCATAGCCCGATGGTAAAACAGTGGCAGAACAGGGTTGTCCCATGATAGTTCCTTATTACGATTTTTCGGTAATAGCCTGGGATAAATTGCTGGGCACATCACGTGAATACATGTTATGATGGTTCTTAAAGTTCGCTCTCCTAGCAGATAAACCTATCCTTAGAACCCCCACGATTATAAACATCACTTAACTTAACGGAAACTGTGATATGGTAGGTTTATAATCGTAAATATTGTCATAGGTTTAGTATTAATTGTGATGGGTATCAAAAAAGGTACCGCTAAACTTCCGTGCAATGTTGTTTAGTTTAGGTGAGAAGCGTTAATCAAGGCTGCCATGCTGTAAAAGCAAGACTTGAGAGTAATATTTTGCCAAATTGCTTAATATAAGTTTGCAGACATTGTCTCACTGTGCGGTGACTGTCTTAATATGATGTTGTCTTGCCAAACATTAGTATACGTCTTCCTGAACATTTCCAAGCAAATTCTATTTACGGTTTGCTTGCAGTTGTGTTTTATGATAAATGTATGTAATTCTTTCTTTTAATTTAGCCAACCAAGCGGTATAATTTATAGTGTAATTTGGTGATCAACGAATTGTGCAATATCCCGTAATAGACGTTCCTTATACGTGCTTTAGGGAAACACGTTCTCTGTATTATGGTATTAAGTGGTTGAAAAAAGTATTATGTAAATCCTGAGGGTAGCGTTATGTAGTCTTACACTTGTTTTATTTCGAACTTTTCTTTTCTTTTTATACGGTATCATGGAAGTTGTTATCTGAGTGGAAAAAGGGCCAGTAACACTTATAAAACATTGCTACAATTTCCACGATGGACTATTTCGTTATTATGAGGTTTATAAAATCAAAGACATAAAAACATTTGGAAATGTTAAACAGTTAGGGGACTGTGCATTTAACTGCAAACCTGTATCGATGAGACCAATTTAAATGTGTGTTAGGCAACTCAATACACCTTTGTCCCTTTTAATTGCTTATCCAGGTTTGCAACACGAATCTCAGTTTGACATTTTGAAGGCCACGACTGAATACCAGCAACAGCCTGACTTCGAAGGACTCGCTAATGAGAGGAGAAGACTTTCCCAGCAGCTCCAAAAGTGGCTGGACTCCAACGAGCATCTTCTCATCAACCCTGTATGTGTTGACCAGCAGTTAGATATTTTCGTGTACGAATTCAAGTCCTGCTATCATGATCTCGCGGCGGAAGTCACCTGCTTTGTTTGCTCTCCATCAAGATGTATCAGGCTGCAGGGGGACTTCGGAAAGAAATGGCTGCGGTCGAATTTTTACAAACATTTCCAAAAGTTACATTTCAAACGTTCTCCTGCCTATCCACACATGGACATGTTGAATTTAAGTTAACCTGTTGTTTTATCCTGTTTGATGCTGTTTTTAAACTTTAAATACTTGCTAGCTGTGTGTTCATTTGGTCTTTTATTATTTGCTGTGAAATCCATTGTAATGGAATTAAACGATATCATCAATTTTGGTAATCAAATGGGTATTCTGTCGCAATATGTTTAGGACACATGTTAGAACTCATCGAATACATTCTTTATACATGTACCTTGAAACACAAAAATTCCGTGTATTATAAGTTTTTCCAGTTCATAAATTGCAGTGAGGAAGCGGCATTAGTTTTAGTCTTGGTTTGCTGGTTCGTTTGTTGGCTTCCGGTTCCGGTTGTTGCGATTCTTCGTCTGTCGATTTCAAAATTCTAAGATCTTGACAAAAGATGTTGAGGTATCTTTGCGTTGTAAAATCTGGTCAAAGATACTGCTATGGGGAGTTTAAAATGGCGCCTATGCAATAGGTCATAAGACTAAAACCGAGGATCTTTTTTCAGGTCTGCACGAAGCCCTGCCCATGCTCGCAAGAACAATCGCTAGAAGAATCAAGAGTTCGTCGGAACATGATCCAGAAATACAGGATTTGGATGTAGAAAAGGGAAGGCTTTCCATGTTACTGCAAAAGTGGTTTAACTCAAATGAGGAGCTTTTCGTCCACCCAATGTCCGTGGAAAGCCACTTGGAGATCTATGTTTACCGCTGTAAATCGACATTCCACACGCTTGGAGCGGAAGTCATTTGTCTCAAATGCTCTCCTCCAAGAAGTATCAAACTGCAGGGGGATTATGGCAAGAATTGGTTGAGAACTAACGTTTATAGACATTTCCAGAGATTACACTTCAAAATCCCGATACCATGTCAAAAGAAAGAGCCACGGGCTCTGCAGTAGTTACACATCCAAAAATGTTATGTGTACTTCTTTTTTCTGCGAGATAACAAATCTTGTTTCTGTTAAATTTGCAGAGGTTTTCTCGTTATGTTTTCGATGTTGCTTATAACATACCAACGCTCGCGCGTTTTCAAAGTTCGTACTTTGAGTAGTGGTGAAAGCATCCTTAATGGGTAGTGAATAAAAATGTACTTCAGTGGAACACGTTTCGTGTTTTGTGCTGTTCAACTTGCTCGCACTTTTTTTCTGTCCACACAAAAGAAACATTTTAATAGGATTTCGTAACTTTCGGAAGATTCGCTAGTTCATTCTGAGAGCTGCTAGGGAATAATTGAGCATAAATGGAATGACTATGAACAAAACACTACTTGTCTGAATATGTATCTGCACCATGGACATAGGTATTAATTTTCTAAGTGATGGGGTTTGGCCTTCATTTGAGGCCTCTTTCTTATCGATTTTTGATCCTTTTCAAATTCTTTCACTAAGACCAGGTTATATTATTTTGTTAATGCTAAATAACATTGTCATTTTCTGCGAGATAACAAATATTGTTTCTGTTACATTTACACAGAGGTTTTCTCGATATGTATTCGATATTGCTTATAACATATCAACGCTGCTCTACAAGCATCTTGCAAGAGCTACATTGTCGATATTTACTAAGGCTGACACTAATGCAGGCCATCCCAGTACTTTGACTTTTGATCACAGTCCATTTGAAATAGGTGATGAGACTAAATTGGAGGATCTTTTTTCAGGTTCACACGGATTTCCGCCCTTGTTCGCAAGACCTCTCGTTGAAGTGTCACCAAAACCTTATCCAGGAGTGGTCTCTTTCTTACTAGAGAAAGAGAGACTTGGCTTGACGCTCCAGAAGTGGTTTGATTCGAATGTGAATCTCCTTGTTCATCCCGTATCAGTGCAAAGTCATTTGGAACTCTATATTTATGACTGTAAATCTGCGTATCACACCCTTGCAGCAGATGTCGTTTGCTTGATGTGCTCGCCACCAAAGAGTATCAAACTGCAAGGGGATTTTGGAAAGCCCTGGCTGAGAACCAATGTCTATAAGCACTTCCAAAGGACACATTACAAAATACCGATTCCTCGCATAAGAAAGTAAAACCCTCGAAGGACAAACTGGGCGTATATTTTTAACACCTAGTGATCTTCCAGTTTTAATTTATAATCAATTCAATTCAGAATTCGTTCTTTCAGTAGCTGTCCTGTTCTTCATTTGAAGAATTGTCACCGTGGTTTAGCTTGAACCTCGTGTGCTCTTGAAGTGCTGAATGTCGTGTTTGGCTAGCTTCCTACAATTGATTGTGCAGCAAGTGTTTTAAATCTGGTTTGCCTGATAACACATATCTAGCCTTAGAAAATTAATGAAAGATTTTACTACTTTTACACAATATTTTGTGCAGAAAAAACGCGCGTATTATTTATTTTATATTGTGTCAGTGTTCGCTTGTGATTCAATGAGAGGAAATGCCACTTACTGTACACTGCTTTAGTTACAGTAGTACACTGTAGTACCAAATTAGATGTGCTGTTTCCTTCCTGTATCAGGATGCTTCATTGGAACTCATCCAACTTTAATATGCATTTGCGAAAGTTTTGAGATTGTGTTGTACGAACATTGTAAACGTAGATCGAAGGTGTCATAACAGTTAAAGCTTTAGTACAAATTTGCCCTCTTCATTCTTTTAATACGTTTCATCCGAAACGTAGCATTAAGCCAGTTTTTTATTATAAAAATGCGGAAGAGTGAGCAATGCAAAAAGGCCAATTTACTTAATTGCCGCTTGTTACAGACATTTGCATGTGACAAATTGCCCTGAAATAAAACTATAACGAAACAATTCTAGTTTGTTGATTTTGTGCAGACAAAACATATATTATATTATTTGTAACGGGGTGGGAGTATTAGTTTGAACTGAGAAAAAATTTGAAATATTTTTCATAATTTCAACATTTCATTTCAATATTTTTAAATATTAAACCGATATTAATAATTGAGAAAGGGAAATAAAAGAAGAACAGACAATTGTTTTTCTCTAATTGTCAGTTGGGTGCGAGTGAACTTTGTGTATGGTTCCTAAGAAGCGTGAACATTCCTGAATTCTTAAATGGCATAAACTAATTGCCTTTCATGTTTGCTCATCAGCTGTACTAGGATTTTGGTCGAATTTGCGTTGTAAACAAAAACATTTCGAATCAAGCAAGTTCTATTCGTTTCTTGAAATTTTGCTGTTTTCCAGTACATTGGTACTGGACGGATATGCGAAAGCCATTGAATCTAGCATATGTGTGCTAGCAAACTGACCAAGGATTGCAATTTTCATTCTCATTTAGGTTGGGTCGAGGAAACGTTTGATCCTGACGATGCAGAGACGACTTTTTTATCCTCTTCTGACGAATTTGACGATGATCAGAGAAGATTAAGTGATAAGCTGAAAATGTGGTTGTTTTGCAACCAGCACGCTTTGAATACTCCGGTCACCTTTGAAACCGATTTTACCATCACGGTGTTCCCCTCCAGGTCCCCCTTGAATCGTGTTACTGCAGATGTGACTTGTCGTTTGTGTACACCACCCATCAAAGTTCGTTTGCAGGGCGGTTATATTGGCAAATCGTGGAATCCTTATTGTTTCGTTAGGCACATGAAATATAAACATTGCAACAGATCTGATGTGTCAGGCTTCGTTAAACGAATCAAAATAAGCAATTAGCTATTTTTTGTAATGGATTGAAATTGATCAGACGCTGGTAGTGCATTTGCTCGCCGAAGTAGCTTAATTTTTGTTATACTTTTCATTGCTTACGTCAATGTGATTTCAAGTGGGGTTTATTGTAATTAAAAACAGCTTAGCATTAATACTCTAATCTGAATATAAGACCATCTTTTATTTTGATCATAAAGAAATACTTAATAAATTACTTGGAAAAATAAAAATTGAGTTTGGCTCTCATCTTATTGCGGGATGGCGTATAAATTGCACAGATTCAGTACTATCCAATAAAGCTAATAGTCTTTGTAATGACTAAAGCGGGATATAAATTGACATAAAACGTTCACATAATGAGCTCTTGGTTAAGCTCGATCAAATTTCCGTGTTTTATTTCACGTTTCGCTCCAACTCTGTGGGCTTCTTGAGGATGCATAATGTATATATTTTACACGAAATGATCAATTTAGAAGCAAATGCACAATTAGATTTCACTGAGGAATTCAGAACATTAATTAAGACGACTGATGATTTTTTGGCAACTTTTGGCAATAACATACAAATGTTAAGTTCAAATCCTGATCTATAAGTTTGATCATGGAATGAGTTTATTGTAAAATATTTATGATCCTCTATAGATTGCTACATTTGGATATCATCCTCCTGCATTCCGTTTATCTTTCATTCAAAGTATTATTTATATTGAGTATTGAGTATATTTTTCAATAATTTTCTTAGGTGATTTTATTTAAGTAAATCTTACTTAAATCCTATTTGTTACAAACGTTTCCAACAGATACTTGCAATATAATTTGTTGGATTGCAAATTTGCAATAATCAGAAATGTCAAAATTCCTCATGTCCCAAGTTAACAAAAGCATCATGTCATCCAACATTAAAACAAAAATATTGACCTTCGTTGTTGCTTAGAGCTTTAAATGTTCAATAGTCTTGTGAATCATGGGTGGGGACTTTTTTGTGTTGTATTTAACAGTGAAAATGATAGGCTATGTAGAATAACAATAGTAGCGTGAAGTAAGAGCAGAAATGGCCAGCCGCCTTCTGTGATCAAGCGTTGTATTCGGTCCTATTATGTATGGAAAGACAGTTAATTCACTATTATGAATGATTAACCATTCAAATTGCAAAGCAGCAAGAGTTAAAGAACCCGAATAACCCTAATGGAAATGCCCCTGCAACACTCATCATTATGTGGTAGAGGACGTATTTTTGTTATCTTCATGACTAGAACTTTCCGGAACTATTGACCAAGGATTGCATTTCTTGTTCCATTTAGGCTTGCGTGATGTTCGACTTGAAGGGGCTCAGCCAGAGGAAAAGTATGCCCAATATATCAGCGACCACCTCAGGTTAAGCGCCCAATTGTCAACATGGCTTTACAGTAATCATCAGGAACTGAAGGTGCCAGCCAAATTCGATGCCGATTTCACTTGCACCGTGTTTCCTTCGCGCTCCGTAGCCAATAGGGTGTCTGCCGAAGTGATGTGCAAGCTGTGCTTCCCTCCACACAGACTCGTGTTGCAAGGGGGTTACCACCGAAGCTGCAATAGCTGGAATGCCTTCGTCTTCCAAGATCACATGAGGAAAAGGCATTTCAAAAACCCTTTTGCTGGATATAGAACGAACAAGTGTGTCCCTAATACTTCGTTCACACCAGAACTTAATCAGAATTGACGCGAACTTGCGTTTGTCGAATCACGAAAACAAAATGCACTCCAAAAGAGGGGTGTTCACACTACACTGCATGGGCTCACCAATCAAGTAATGTGCAGTGCATTATGGGAGGCATCTTTTTTACAGGTTGTCTAAGGCGTTGTTAGCTGGTGAGTGTGCTTGTCATTGTGCATTTAAAAGGTATGTAAAATGAAAATGAAATGCAATGTTTCATTATTGGTCTAGTTGGTTTTCATTTTTTGCACACATGAAGTTATGGACAATTATGTGCAACAAAGCACATGTTATGCAATAATAAAACATTACATTTCATTTTCATTACGCATGCCTTTTAAATGCACAATGACAAGCACGCTCTTTTTGCAATTCACATGCAGCAGCCGTGCCAGAGAACCAGTCCTGTTTAAACAATTCGTGATTAGGGAATTATGAACGGGAAATGTTCAGTGACAACACTGCGCGAATCAGAATTACCAAGCGAGCAGAGTTTCAGAAACACTGTTCGCTGTACGGGGTTTCGATCAGGATTCAACGTGCTGATACCGTTCACTCCTACGAATCGAATCGTGAATTACCTCGTAATCACGATTCGAATTGGCTGGTGTGAACGGGGTATAATATGTGAAAGGAACGGTGGAAAATAGTGACTGTCATGGCCAGTTTGTGGGCATCAAGAACAGTTTCCACCACGCCAATTTGATAGTTTCAATGTGGTCCATCCGCTGGTCTTGTTAAAAAAAATGCTGGGAAATTGCATGCAGCAAGTTGTTTTGGGAAATACTAAGGCTTGGACTCAGATGTAGTTGCAATTATTTTCCGTATTCCTCCTCAGTGCATTCTAATTAGTATGGTAGCTATTGAGTTATCCAATTTCTTAAGTGCTTGCACCTAGCAAGTACATATATATGAGGTGTATAATCAGTTTTAGATTGTCAGTAATTTCTGTTGCCTCGCAAAAGTTGCTTGATTCTCCTGGGCTTGTTTGCTCAATAAGCAGTAGGGAATTTGTAAATGATGCTGATGTCGTGGAAATAAAATAGTATAAGTGCACTTCAGAGTGGGCTTTACGATTCGTGATTGATATGTTTAGAGCCGTAATATTTTATTTCTAAATATCCACTTATTAATTGGTGATTACTCGTTAGGTGGACAACATTAAAATCACCTTGTTTTGTAAAAAAAAAATTCCGAAGATCAAAAGGCGTTGATATCGTGGCGCTTGCAGTTTTTCGGAGAAGGTCTTGAGGAAGTTGAGGGTAGACTCCATCGCCACTGAATCTGACTTGTATTAATCTAAGAACTGATCGAGTTTTATGAATTTGTATGCAGGTGCCTGTGTATTTTTCACGGAGGGAGAAAATAGCCTGTTTCAAAAATCCCGGGAACGATTATTCAGCACGCTGAGAACCTGGCTTCGACAAAACCAACAGTTTCTGAAATGTCGCGTTTCTGATGACACTGACTTCAGTGTTTCCATTTACCACATGCAGCCTCCTTGCACTCGCATTGCTGCTGATGTCACTTGCAAACTGTGCTTCCCTCCCAAAAGAATCAAACTCCAAGGCCTCTTGAAGAGCAATGGGTACTCGTGGATTGCATCCAGCTTATACAGACACATACGAAACAAACATTGCATACCGGAAATGAAAAAGAACGTTGGTTTGATTTTGAAACCTGAACCCTTCGTTTGAGTTTAATGATTGCGTTATGATGCACTTACTTGTAGTTTGATGTTTACTGCTTATAACATTGATCAGTAAATTATTGCTGCTGATCGATAATCCCGAAATTATTTTTGAGCAGTTTTCTTACAGATTAAAACCTTTGTTTAAATAAAGCTAGCAGGAATTTCCGAATTTGCACCATATGATCATAATTACAGGGCTCCCACAAAACCTGGGAATTCCGGGAATCCTAGGAAAATCGGGGGATTTTTCTAACTGACTGGGAAACCTGGTAAAGTCAGGGAAATTTAGAAAATTGTTCAAAAAGTCGCAAAAGTCTTGAATCATTTACCAAATTAAAAGGCAAAAATCCATAATTTTTAGTCACATTTTTCGTCTTCAGCATTCCATTTCTACAGAAATTTATTCCAAAACTATGATTTGTGCAGCGTTATATTGCATATGCTTGATATTCTTCAACTATTTTTCGTAAGAGAAATTAAGGCCAAAATCCATAATTTGTTATAATGTTTTCGAAAATTTTCGCATTTGACATTACATTAATTCAGGAAGCACATCAATTTTTTTCTTTACATAGTCCCTTACATATGTGTACTAGACCGTAAACATGGCATTACTTATCTAGGTTAACTGATAAAAATTGGTATTTAAAGGCAGGTACTTTTCATTCAATATTGGTCTATGGGGAGACGTTACAGGTCAGGGGAAAAACCATTTGAACCTGGGAACGTTAGGGAATTTTATTTGACAAAGGCTGTGGGAACCCTGTAATTAGTAGCTTACCAATCGGGTGTACTAGCGTGTATTTTTCTTAACTAGTCATTTATTTTGTTTAGTAAATAATAGTCCATTTGTTAGAGGCATATGCACATAACAGTAATAGTGTGCTCTGTAGAAAAATGATTGGGGGATATTGATTTTTAGCAACATATTTGTTTTCACACAAAAAACGCATTAATGGAATAAATAAGCAGTAACGTTTGAGCAAGTTTAATGTTATTTGTTGAAGTTGTGTTTTAAGGTCATTGATGAAGAATCGCATAAATTGCAGGATCTAAGTTTTCCTGTACGAAAGGTGAATGAGAATCCCTATGAAGTGAATTCTTAATATAAAAACTTATTTGCTTAGTTGCTCGATAGCAATACTGGCAAAGGTGTTCGCAAATTTCGCAAATAATAATTTATTTACTTAAAAATATATTTTTGGAACTGGTCTCGAGAAGCGCTATTGGGTCTGCAAAGGGCGATGCTGTTTGTTGCAAACGTTTAAATCTTGTGCTTCTACATTGCTTCAGATGTGTTGTGGGGAAGAAGGGTGAAGGAAAACGAGTATCATCAGCACCAAAATCGTCTTAGCCACACGCTTAAGTCTTGGCTAATCTGCAATCAACACTTCTTCAAATGCCCTGTTACCTTCGAAAACGACATAGGGATCACTGTATATGCGTCAACCTTGCTGTCCAATAGCATCACGGCCGAAGTTACTTGCAAGATTTGCGACCCCCCTCGAGTTATAAGATTGCAAGGCGCTTATAAGGGCCAAGGGAACTCCTGGATAACGTCTAGTTTCACTAGACACATGAAAACGAAGCATTGCAATTGGGCCTCAAAGTGAATGTTTCGTAACAGGCTCAATACTATTTGGCACTGGTGTGCAAGAGTTCTTTGATATTGTGTTTGTTAGATTCTAGCGTTGTACTGTTCCATTGTTCTGGCGTCAACGGTATCCAGCACACATTCACTCGCAACAATACGTTCATTATGGTTGTTGCAGTCAGCGTTGGACTAAAATTCAGTCCACTGCTCATTCCTTTGTGGTTTCGATTAACGTTTTTATTATTTGAAATTCAGGAAAACTGTGATGATGTTATTGTTAGCAGTGCAGCTAATTCTAATTGGTCACGTTGTCACGTGTAAGCCAAAGCGATTATTAGACCAGCAATCTTGTGATCTTGTCAACATTGCTTATGATTTGGATACAAATAATTTTTATTA
The DNA here is from genome assembly GCA_034700785.1 of Rossiulus vilnensis. NCBI lineage: Eukaryota > Metazoa > Arthropoda > Diplopoda > Julida > Julidae > Rossiulus > Rossiulus vilnensis. Next base: position 64,086 of record JAQIXS010000043.1, read on the forward strand.
TAATTTTTCGCCAGTTATAGTATTAGGATAATTTTTTTTCAATTAATTTAATAATCGTTTTTTGTTTCAAGACAGACTTGCCTCTGCAGTGTGTCAATGCAGTTGTGTTAATTTTAAAATAGGATGACGTCATTCTTCGTCGAAATAATTGAAGTAATCTGCCAGAAAATGTGCTTTTTTAAATTGAAATCGTAGTTGGCATCAAAATACGCTGTTTGAATTGGTCTCGAAAAAGTCACTGCTTTCTTATTTGTTGCATTTGATCGTTTGGTGCAAATGCATCAGCTAAATCTGGTCATTATTCTACATTGATTTAGGTATGTTGTGGCGAAGAAGAGAAATTCAATATCACCAGCACCATGACCGTCTATGCAAAAACCTTCAGTCTTGGCTCAACCGCAATCAACATCTTTTCATCAGTCCGGTTTCCTTTGAGACAGACATAGGGGTCAATGTCTATGCCTCCTCTTTGAAGTTCAATAGCATTACCGCGGATGTTACTTGTAAATTGTGCCAACCTCCTCGTGTTATTAAATTGCAAGGTGCTTATAGGGGTCAAGGAAACGCTTGGGTAACAATAAATTTTACCAGACATATTAAGCGAAGGCACTGCAAGTGAAACCTTGCCAGTAAAATTCACAATTGCATGTGCTGAATTCTAATAATACAAGGAAAATGTTCCGTATTTCTGTGTTTATAGGTGTAGATTTAGCTGAATATGGCTTGTGTCAACATACTTGATAATTTCAGTTTAGTTTCTTTTGAAATGACATCTTTTTAATAGCCGTCGTATTTTTTCAATAAAATCGTTTAATGGTCAACTGTTGTATGATTTTTTCTGCACGAACAACCTTAGATGCGTCTGTGGCAATCATTGCACGATTTAAGCAGTTTTTGCATTGAAGTGCTGCTGGTGTTGATCCAACTCTTATTGTTAAGCAGTTGGATGGAAAGAAAATCTTTTCGCCAGATTTTCTTAATAAGCAATGTTTTTCGGAAAATAAATCGAAGCTCTTAATTTAAAAATAACTAAGCTGGTCTCGAGAATAAAGCCACTGATTCAAGAAAACTAATTAATTGGGCTCTTACTTTAATTGCATTTATCCCTAGGTTTGCATGGAATGCAATTGGAAGAGGTAACTTTTCGCCTGTATACCGAATATCGAAGACGTCTAAATTACATTCTATCCTCCTGGCTCATCGCTAATCAAAATTTCTTGGATCGCTGCGTGTGCTATCAAACTGACTTTATTGTCAACGTTTATGCTACACCATCTACACCAATTCGCATAGTAGCCGATGTGACGTGCAAGCTCTGTTCCCCTCCCACAAGCCTGAGATTTGAGTTGGGCTTCGTTGGCAACATTGACTGGAAGAAGAGCACATTGAGCAACGCATTCTTTGACCACATGGACACTGAACACATGACGATTGTGTAGTGATGCAAACATGTTTATTATTCTGCACTAGTGCTGCAAGCCTGCCATGTAGGGATTTCAGATGTACGAACAATATTATATAAAGCTAGTATAATTCTAAAACGAACAACTAATAATGCTTTTTCTTTATTGGTTATACTGGTGATACGGTTGTGGGTTCGGTAGATTTTGAGAAAGATTTCTCTCACCCATTTTGAAACTGCACCATTGGCACACCAAATGTTTACGTTTTAATGGTCATGTCGTTCTTTGCGGTATTAAAAAGCATGTTCCGTCTCAGATTGAAATTGGTTTTCCTGTAATCCTGTTGGAGGGTTGTTTACATATACTTTCAATAGAAATGAGTCATACGAAAACAAGTCTAATGTAACCTTGAAACCATTGCCAAGCCCAAAATCCGTTTCACACCTTGAAACTGCATCCGAATTTTCCCATAATACTTTCACTGTGTAAACGCGTGCGGTGTGCTGATTAAAATGTCCAAACTCAAATTTTGCTAGCACATCTCATCAATAATCGACTTTTAAATTTTTTAATATACACGAAGAAGTGTTCAGAATTTCGCCGACCAACGGGAGCACGAGGCCCTTAGAAGAGCAGCTTAAACCAATCGTTTTGTGCACAATTCTGTTGAAAAGATTATCCGTTGAAACTTGCGTTTAGCTGCTATGACATCACTCAACCACCATGTTCAGCCTATCACCCAAACGCTGTCTGTAAAATTGTGTTTTAGGAAAGTTTTCTAAGACTTCCGGAGCATTGTAAATGTCTTTCAAATTATTGCGGCACTAAACGTTTGCTTTATTACATTGGTGCTCGTGTCAAGATTTAGGAAAGCAGGCCCCTTGACGCGCAGCTTGTGTTGCCTGAGAGTTGTAATGTTCATTTCTCTTTTGAAATCCTCTATTTTAGTTCAATTCGGAGAGAAGTATAAACGACGTCGGTGCAGGAGCTGCTATCACAGATGGAGAGATAGTGGAGCCTCGTCTCAGGTGGCCGGCAAAAAAGCAAGAATGACCTGCACCGCACATCCGCAACTATGCAGATCTTGTTTAAATTTAGCGCTAGGCTTAAGCTCAGAAACCATTGGATGAGATTAATCATGGATGCCATTTTTCTTAATCGGCGGGCTACTCTCACTCACAAGTTCGTGCTAAGTGGTTCTGTGTTGCGTTAGATATCATCGTTTTATGTGCTGAGAATGATATGTTTAATTTTGACGATGGATTCGTAAATAAATGTTGCGTTAAAACGAGGTTCTTATTGGGTACGTGTTGTTTTTTTTCCTCCGTGTACGGCGTTAGTATCACCTTAGTGAAAACAGGTTTTGAAACTTCAAAATAAGATGATGTCTGAACGTAGTTTCTTGCGTTTTATCTAAGCACCGTTTATCCGGTCAGGTGTACCATACGGCATTGGTTTCTTGGTTTTTAGTTTGTCTTAATGTGCTGAAACGCTGTTATTCCACTGTTTAAAATCTGCTCCAAAACAAACGTTACTGGCCATGAGTCACAAAAGGAAGTAAATTTGAATGCCAGAGCATTGCGGTATGTTGATCATGTCTTGCATGTGATTCATTCGTGTTTGTAATTTAATCACATTTGCATGACATCCTGATATATTATCCAAGCGTTAACAATGATCCTTTATTGCTAGGAGTTTAAAATTACCTAAAAGAATTCAAAATAAGAATCTAGCCAATGTGCAAGATTTGGCTGCATCTTATGACGGTGACTCATTGCATGTAGCTCAATAAATTTGTGATTTTACTTTCTTAATACCTTGTGCAAAAGCTTGGAATACCAGAAACTCCGAATGTGAGTGCATAGACGGCTTGACTACTATTAAAATTAGCAACAATTACTTTGAGATCACTTGAACGAATGTTTAATGGCATTCGAGAATTGTAAAAAGCAGACTGATAGGGGTCTTTGGTTCGAACAATGAAGAGTTTTGTATTGATGGCCATATGGCTGATAGGGATTTAGCACCAGGGAGGCACAAAATAACCAGATTTATTCCTACAAATTACCACGTGCAATATTGTAATTGTAGGCCTATATCCAAGCCTGCACTTTCGGAAAAACAAAAAGAAATTGCTTCTGCTATTGTCGCAATATGACGCCATTATCTTGTCACTGCAAACAATGTAGACATTGGCCCAACATATCAGTGTGACGTAAGACTGAAAGCCAGCAGAATTATTTCTCGAAGATTTCTTTTCCAAAAGTGATTTTGAAATTCCGTTTGTGTGTTACTGCATCAGTATGATATTCAGAGGATCATTTCGAGATAAAATTAAGCAAAATTGTTCTGTATCCTTAACAAATTGTTGGTTCTTCATATCTTTTACTGCTTCCGGTACTACATCCATGTCTAGGTTCTTCGGCAACGCCTCCCCAATGCCTTGCAGTTTACCATTTGTTCCAACATTTTAATCCTCGAACTATTGACCTTTCAGAAACGAATTTGGAAATGCATGAATGTTTCAAAAACCTTATGAACTTCCCGATTGCCAGTTGCCGATGATTGAGCAGACCTCTAAACCCCTCCAACTCGTTGACATAATCACTTTCGTTTTTAAGTTCAACTGCTAGTTTTTTTTCCTTGTTTTTCATTTAGCATGTCTATTTGATTTATTCCAAAGGTGGTAAGGAAGCGGTTAAGCGCAAATCATCCTGGACCGTATACGATTTGGTGCAAGCGATACAGGCGGTTAAGAGTGGGCAAATGAATGTATTGAAAGCGTCGGTACATTTCGGAATCCCCAAAAGCTCCCTGTACGACTATGTGAACGGAAGGACCGGGGCCCGACTCCGACTTATTAAGCGTTTGCCGGAGGAAGCCGTTACCATAACCCAAGTGAATGAAGCGATTGGAATGGCCTTTCCATATCTGTACATGCAAAACTCTAGTTCTATCACTAAGTATCAAGCTGGTGGCCCACCACCCTAAGATACTGCTGCGAGCATGGTCTGTCCAATATTTTTTTTATTTTTTTTAATACATTGTAAGCTCTGGCAGGTACATCGTTTAATTGCATTGTACTTACTTTTTGTATTAAACGCATGGCATGCTTTCCCTGACAAGCTTATTTTTTAATTCCAAAGAGCTCGAATGTGCTTCCTATTTGTCTCCTATTGCCAAACGTTGTCTTCATTCTGCAAACCTATTCAGTTGGAGGATGTCATCTCATGCACAAGGTTTAAGCTTAGCCATAGGTTTTCTTTTGCGCTGCTTAAACTATACGGCCTTAATTAAAATATATTAATATGTCAGTGATATGACCAAGTAATGGTCGAAATGATGAAGACTTTTCCATGGGACTGTTGAAATTTCAGCACCCATTTCGTTTGATATTATTACTCTTTAGCGGGTAATTGCTAAAGGTTATGCAAGCAAGCTCCCATTCCTACATTCTTCAGATTAATTGTCATTTATTGTAATTAAGTTGACGTTTTGAATCAGATCTTTGATAAACTACTAATTAAGGTTTCCCTAATTATTGAATGTTAATTGGAGCACATGCTAAATTGACTTATTAAAGGCCCATTAAATATGATAAAAGTTATGTCCAATTAAAAATGTGTTCCATTGATGGCTGATTTTCATTTTTTCCCTATCGACTAAGATAACGTTTAGTACATAAAAATAGCAATTGAGAATGAGATTGATTTTCGCTTCAAATTATCAGCTCTTGTAATTCCTTCCAATTAGGGCACCTCTTTTGCATGGATTCTTATGCATGATGAGCCCTTTAAACCTCAAGTTGCATTTACAAGGGCACAGTGCACAGAAGCAATGCCATGTTTTGAGCATATTGCTTGCCATTGTTTCAGAATTTTATTGGCTGTTACTATAAACTGTCTTGTAAGCTTCATTGACATTATTTTGTTGATCTGCTTATTTCATTGACATACTAAAGTATTAAAAAAAATCAACTTCTTATTCAGCACATTGTATCTAAAAATGAAATAAGGATACTTTACTAAATTTCGTAAGATGATTACAAAAGATTTCTGTAAAAATCCAAGAATTTTATACTTTGATGTTTGTGAATTTATACCATATTTCAATATTTTTTATAAATTTCTTTAAATCTGGTTATGTCATGCATTTTAAAATAACTGGTAGCTGCAAACCAAAGGCTGGTGTTGGAATTCTTAAATACCAAGTAAATGTCTGGAATATTTTAACTTTTCTTTTCCATCTGTTGTCTTCTCCTTCGCACGTTCAAGGTTAATTCCTAAAGCACTACTAAGCTGCAAACCACCGTGTAAATGAATAATTATTTTACTCGTCAATTTAGATTTTAAACGTGTAGATCTTGTCAGTTGTCTTCACTATATTTTTTTTTCAGTGCACGATGTATTTTTATTGTTTTTTCATAATACGTAGCTTGCTGTAGATCGAAGAAATCACGAAGTGCCTTATAGTAAACACTTTATAAAATGACTTCGTTTCCTCGTGGATTTTACTGTGCATATGCGCACTGGCTCACATTTTATTTAAGGGTAATTAGTTAAACATCCTAGAATGTGACACCTTATTCGTTTATTTTGGGTTTGGGCATTGTGAAACGGACGGATTTTCTAATACACATGTGATTGGGAGCTCAATAACATAAAACCTGACCGTAATGTGTTTGAAAACAAGGAGAAGTTGGATTTTGCGAACCTGCGTGTAAACCATGGTTCAAACCAGTATATTCAGTCATCGTCAGGCGAACATCACAAGCAAGATAAGTAAAATGCATCAACTTACATGTATATGACGGTGAAAACTTCTAGACTTTGGGCATGCGGCTTCTTCAATATAAGCGTCGAATTAAGGGGATGATAAAGCAAACCTACCATATTTAAATGCCTAAAAAATTGATTTGGAAAAACCTGATTCATCTTGTTGTTGTTTTCTTCAAGTATTTATTATTTATCCTAAGAAAACAAAGCCATTTTTGTTCTACGCTGCTATGTAGACAAATACGGTATGTACACCATAAAGCAGGAATCAATAAATGCAAAAATACTTCAATTTTAAATTTGAAAATGAATATCCATACTGGAGTTTGCTTTATGATGCCGTCGAAGGTGCTTTTCCTTTCCAGAGCATGGCGTCAATCTTGATTTGGGTTTGAAACCTTGCCGCTTTTAGATTAAAACTCGTAATTTGTGTTGGAATTAATCTACTGTTTTCCTCATCTGGTAACATCTCAGTACTGTAGGGTCTACTCAATGCGTATTCCCAGGAATTCTTTGATCTTCGATAGGGTTTAAATTCAATTTTCGAAACCTTTGCATTCTCTCGTCATCTTGTGACAATTCTAAACCACCGATTCTCCGTTTTTTGGTTCTTTGATAGTCCGTTTAACTTCTTCGGCACTATTTTCTTGCATACGTCTAACTAGACGTATTTTATTTCTTTCCAGACTTGTTGACCCGTAGGCCTCCCTACTTTCCATCAGCATTTCAAAGTAGAAGGATTAAGAAGTGGTCAGCAGATAGTCTTCAACGAGCAGTGCAAGATGTGCTATTAAATAAACAGTCGATTAATTCAGTGTCCAACAAATATGGGATCCCATTTGAAACCTTAAGACGCTATATTGTGAAAATTAGGAAAGATATGGAAACTGCTTCCAGGACTGGCCATTCGTCCCTGTCGCAATACTGGCCATGAGATAGCTACTGTATAATACTGTCGGACATAAGCTTCTCAGCAGCGTAGTCATTTAAATGTGATTAAATTTCGTGCACGTGCATGTATGTTTACATGGTACATATTTATAATTATTTATTCAAAGAAAGATTTCCTGAGAATAAAGCTGATGAAGACGGTAATTTCTAGTTAAATAGTGTGAATCTTATTCCGTAATAACCACACCGATTCTAAGCGGAGCTTCAGTTGATTGCTTTTTTTACGACGCTTGAAGAGATTAGAAAAGCTTCTTGATAATACATGTATGTTGATTTCATAGGTTATTAACTGGCATTCCTCTTGATGATTTACGTTGTTCTTTGAAACGGTAGCTCAGTTTGCAACATGATATGTGGCACCCGTTCATATTCATTATTAAAACATAATTTCAGGAATCAATTGTGGGCGGGACCTCAAAAGCTGCATACAAATATTCATGTCTAAAATGCAGAAAACAAGATTTGAAAAATGTAGTTGAAATTAATATGTATTATGAAAATGTATTCTATCCTGAATCCTTTAGCAAACTTGTTATGCAATTTGAAATGCGAATAGTTTAAAAAACGCTGTTTCGTACAATTTTACAGGAAATCTCAAAAGTTTAGTCTTTTCCTCTATTACGTTCTGATGCCCCTTTGCTGCTTTTCGCAAAGTTGCATCATTTGCATGCTTCTTTTGAATAATCCAAAATAGCCGTTCCTATGTGCATTTTCCCAGGGTTCTTCCTCTCTGTAGTTCTTTTTTGTCCTGTTTACTCTTATTCGTCGTCGCGTGTTGGATTTTCCTCAGTTTAGTACTGTTGACAGCATCAACAATGGCACTACATCCATGTCTGCATCAGTTGACGAAGCATTAGTTCTTAAAATCTGCAAGCATTAAGAATACTTACGCCCTAGTTCAGTGAAAGCTCGACTTGTTAGCTGTAAAATGTCTCGTTTTTTTTCCTTGTTTTCATATGGCATTTATTTTATTTCAAAGGTGGTTCTAAGGAGCTGGTTAAACGCAAAACAACTTGGACGTTCGCTGTGTTGGCGAAAGCAATGCAAGCGGTTAAGAGCGGTCAAATGAATGTTTTCCGAGCTGCCACCTATTTCGGCATCCCCAAGAGCTCCCTATACAACTACGTGAACGGGAAACGTTTGCCTCAAGAAGTTTGGAATCTTGAGTATTCGGTCACCAAGGGTGATGGCTTCAACGATGATAATGATTATGGATTTCATAGATAGATCGTTGCATACCGTACTGAAAATGACCACATCTAGCATCCAATCTTAATGTCCGAAATACTACCATCATTGGCAGCCTGCGCAATAGGGCTGGCTGACATTTCGAGTTGGTTCTTGGTTGGAAGCGAAATATTTTGATTGATTAATAAAATTACATTTAGTGCATCTCGTAGCTAAAACGACCGCAGTAATGTTGCTAATCTTCTTGGTCGGATTTAAAACACCAATCAGAAACGTCTGATATGTAATGATTGTCACTATTGACAGCACACATTTAGGTTACCGCATTGAAAGTGTTATAATGCAATAAACAAGTGTGATGAATCCATTCTTTAATGTATGATTGCTAACTGTAGTTCATAACATTAACTTGGACGTACATGTATGTATACTGCAGTTCCAAGATTCCAAAAATTAACATTCTTTAAATGCTTCTTTTGGAACGTGAGTAGACAGAAAGGAAATCTGAAATCCACAATTTTATCTGTGGTATCAAAATTACTTGAAACGAGGAAAGTGGTTACATATTACTGTAGGTGCATTAACAATTTACATGTGTATCGCATTAAAACGGAAGCTTTTTTTCCCTTGTTTTTTTTTAAATTAAAATTGCAATGACATATTTCACGACAATTTATAATTATATAAAAAATATTTTTATTCGCATTAAAACAGTAGGAATTAGGCTACACTTTAGTTTAGCCAAATGCATTGAACAGTGTAGATTTTGTATTTACCATTTCAGAGCGCAATAATGAATTGAGCAATGCTAACATTAACTTAAAAAATGATACTGGCATGCCATAATTTATGGCACTAACCTATATAACATGGTACATCAGTTTGATCTATCTTCCTCCTTAGCAAGGTGACTTGACTTCAAACACTAACTATGTCGTTTTTGTATTTTCCTTGCCTTGTCGTGCCCTTCATTTCGATTGCTAGTCTTTTGGCCTATCTCGAACATCACGATTTTGAAGTTTTCGCAGCTTTGGTGCTTACCGTCTCGAGTTGCCGTTCTGCATTTTTGGTACTTGAACCTTATCATTAAAACTAGAACCTCCTGAATGTTGCACTTAGTGGTGCCACTAGTTATACTTTTGCCACGACATATTGGCCGATATGATTATAAACGAATGAAACTGATTCAATTTGCAGATATACATGGGAATTGGCGTCAGGAAGGCGAGCTTTCTATGGAATTGTTCGAAATTGATCCAAATATGGCTTCCTGGAACAAAATGGGCCCAAACCATTTTCCCCGTATGAGTGTGTGTGGCTTTCCATTATCACTATCCACTTCAAGCCCAGTTCATCTCAACCCTCCCTCTTACTGTAAGGGGAAAATACCGAAAATCGAGTTCATAAACAACCCTGACTTCATCAAACCTATTCGAGTAAGTAATTACCATAAGAGAAGGTGTAAGCTTTGTCTTTCTTCCTGCAGCTAGTTAACAATACAGTGCCTTTGCAATATCTCTCTGAAAGTGTAATAATTTGCTCTGTGTGTGCCTATTAGGACCAACTTCTGACCTATATTGCGGAAGAGTGGATGGTCATAATTGAGGGCAGCGAGACACTTGGCAAATTAGTGTGCAAATTAATGGACGCGCTTTTTACGAGTAACGAGATGGCCACCTCTTCGGTGACGGGGAAAATGTCGAGTAAAGCCTGTGGAGCAAAAAAGGCTTTGGATCCCAAAAAAACCAACTTGATCATAGGTAGGGCCCAGCTTTCTAAATCTCTTTCGTCATTCCAGTCCATGCTCAGCACTGATGTCTCATTGGTTCGTAACCCTTGCCTTGTATGCTTGCTGTTTCAGCATTTTCCATGTACAAATTCCCGACTGAAACGCCTGTGACTGTGAAGCAAAAAATGGCCCAGAAATGCAAAAGCGAAGGAATTAAAAGGAGAGAAGCGACTCTTGGGCTGAGGAGGCGCCTCGATAGTGTCGCCATCGCCCCAACGTCGGATCAGTAGCTTAGTCTTTTTTCTGTGATTGGATTTGCACCACATTTTTTCAAGTTAAATTGGAATAAGCTTAGGTTATGTTGTAGCTAGCAAACTCACTCTTGGGGTGCCCATTTGCAAGCGAGTGCGTTTCGGTGACTGTAACCTCTGGAAGTTGGCCCAGGGTGCTGAGGCTCGTTGGAGTCATTGAAAACTGCTTTTGTTTGCATTCTGGGGGCCCGGGACTATCTTTCAAGTTTTTACAGAGAATCTTTTGTCTTCGAACTTCACGCATAACTCAAAATACACGTACTTTTAAACATGGAAGTTCGTTGTTGTTACCATATCCATGAAGGGCAAAGGATTTCTAATTGTTACTGAAGTCTGTACTCCGATGTCGTCTATGCTCATTGGCCTTTGTACTTGTGTTTATTATTTACCACTAGCAAATCTGGCATTGCTGTTTTCTTTTCTGGTGATTTGTTATACAATATAAGCATTGGGTATGCCTAGTCAGTCACACGTGTCACAAATTTGTATTACTAGGATTTTCGCTTCTGTATTTAGCAAAGAGCTTTTTTTGGATTTGATAAGCTCGTAATAGTAAGAAATAAGTCGGTTTAACAGGGAAGCGTTGGTAATTAAAGTGTATTATCTGATGGCAGATAGTGCTTACTTAATCGTGATTAGTTCAGCGTTTTGCTGACAAAGAGGCCTCTTCTGCCATCGTATTGTGCTCCGTAGTTTCTGTTTAATAAGTCTGTGCATTCATTTTTCTATCAGAAACTTGCTTGGCATGTCTTTTTTAAGTTTAATTTATATAGCATGGGAATATTTTTTGATTTCATAACAAAACTATTAATAAAGTGCTCTTCGAAAATTGATAACATATATCAGAATTAGTGTTATTTGATAATTGTTTTTTCTTTCTACGTTAGTGCTTACTTAGTTTTATTGGCCAGGTAAATGACACATTAATTGCCAGTTCTTAGTATGCTATTCTTACATATGTTTAGTTATATTAAAAACCAAAATTATTATTATAATTCCAGTGATCACTAACTGCTTCAATTATTGTTTTATTAACTTTTACCAAGACCATCAACATTAATCGTATTGATGCATAAATGATTACTAACAGGCCTTACTGAAACTCTATGAGTAGTATGTTAACCTTACGTGAATGCCTTGGGTTTATCCTTTTTAAAATAACAATCTTTGAAATGGACCTTCCTAATTTTTTATTATAAAGAAGCGGGTATTGGAAGTAACCTTTGGCTATTTTTCTTCACCACTGCCATATTTGTAGAAAATTACTAACGCTAAAAAAGTCAGATTTCTAATGCATATGTGTCATCGTTTATCTTAGATATTAACATTTTTGATCAGTTACTGTATCAAGTTTTTGATTTTGAATTATATACTAACTTAGAGATTGAATTAAATAAGACCAATTGGCTTTTACTTGGTCATTTCCAGTAATCAAGGTCTGACGTTTTATTGTTTATTTTTGTAGGTGTTTCTGGAATGCTGTCAATGTATGGCAGGTAAGCCTCGCATGCCTCTCATTTCATAGTAAACCATTTGGCCTTGCATTTTTTATAATTTATAATCGTGATTCCGGATATAATATCAACGTTTTCCTGCAACAAAAACATTGTATCGTTACAGTCAACAACACCTACAAGAGTCAAATTTCCCTGTTGAGGGTCAGTCCAATAGTGAGTACTATCCCTTTCATTCTTTTTTATACTGTACATTTTTTTTTTTGAAAAAATCACCATCTGTTAGCTATGCATAGGCCTGTCCAATTCTATTTCAAAAATCAAATTAATGTTCCAAGCTATAGTGTGTTTTCAATTTGCTGTCTTTGCAATCAATAGGCCTATTGAACAAAATAGTGAATCGGATATCATTTTGACTTTTCACTTTATGAAATTATCATGAAGCTGTGGGCTTGGCACTGTAGGCTGATGCGTATTGTCCTGAAAATTAGCGTTGGTTTTGTTACGTTTCTCTCTAGTCGTGTCACTTTTCATGCTATTCCGTCTCTTAATTTAAATTTGGATTTCACAGATCAATCGGAATCTTTAGGTAGCATACTGTGTTTTAAAAGCAACATTAATCAGGATTAATTTGATCAATAAATTTACCATAATTAATATGACTTCCAAATTTATTATTGCTACTATGAACATTTAGGCTCTCACTGAAAGTATCTTTTGCCATATGTTACACAATAAGCTCAAGAACACTTCCTAATGCAGCTTCTAGACGTATAACAATACTCGGATTTCAAAGTATTCTTGTTGTTTCCATAGTCAGCTGTAGTGAACAGTTTTGTTCTAAGTTGGAGAACTGAATTGAAATTCAGTTATAAAAGCACAGTACTTATTTTTAAAAATGACGAATTTTCTAGCAGCTCAAAAGCTTTGCAACAATTACTTTACTTTATAGAAACACCTGAACAGCAAACCTATTTTATCTTTAGATATGGTATCGAATAGAAGACGGATACTATAATTACTTACAGTTGCACCGCCTTTATCACAAATGATATATGTTATTTCTAAATCTGCCTGGACGCTGTCCAGATTTAAACATCCGCATTAACATTTATTTGCTTAACAATGTGTTGAACCATCATGGACGTTTTAGCAATAAATCCTAATGTAATTATCTTGACCATATATTGATCAAGTTTTGAGATTTGCTATGAACGAACGTCATAAATGACGCCATGCGAAGAAACCCATTTGTGTGATATGAAATGCAAAGAAGGCAATGTACGTTTTGAAAACAAATCTGGAAATTACAGATAATTGGTTTTTTTTTCCAAATTTATCAAGCGGTTTACATAGTTTGCAGCAGGTTTTATAAACGAGCGGAAACAAGGCTAGGGTTTCTATAATCAATTAATATCCCAAGCATTGTTTCTCGGACATGAAAATAACACCATCGGTTTCGCCATCACCCACATGCTTCATGAAGGTTGCATGCATGCGCAGCCGCCAGTTGGCCCACAGATTGGCAAATACCCCAAACATGGCTTAGCATCACAAGTCTCGGTTTTCTCCTCACTCACAAAATTGACTCCTTTTTAGAAATGTAGACTAAACACGACGCTTCCTAAATTCTACTTTCGATGTGACACATGCTATTTGATCTTTTTGTGAAAAGTATACGTGTATCTCCATTGGAAACCTTCTGATATGCAGAACTTGTAACATTTTAAAACCTCTTAGTCAATTTACTGGTATAATCCAAGCAGGTTGGTAGGCATTGCTTTCTGAAATGGGTTTTTATTTTGTTTATATGATAATTCTGTCATCCTATAATGTTGTTGGAACTGCTGAAAAACTCATCGATGTCACTAGAGCAAGTCCTTAATAACCTCAAAAATGGCCCAGACTGGAAATGTGCACTATACTGCTTTTTGTAACATTGAAATAATATGACAGTTATCATAGGATTATAATGCTGTTGATTAGGGTCAGTTAGTTGCGTTTTTATATCGGTATTCAGTGAATTAATAGTTTAAAAAAATGTTGAAAGTCTCCATACAAAGGGAAAATGTTGAACCTATCTCGTTATTCACAAAACATGCTTTGCATAAGGGATTTCTTGGGATCCATGGATATAGTTCAGTCGGTCCGTGAACTTCTTTTTCAAAGAAAAGAAAATTAATTGAATTTGTCTATACTTTAAATGTAGGCCTATTGTGTTACATCAATAACTAAGAACAATATTCATGCAGTACATGTTGTATTATATTACGTGTTTCTTCGTTAGCTGTATTTCAACATAATTTGGTTCTATTGTATCCGTATGACAATTTCCATGGAAGTCCATAGCACAACAAATTTAAGAACCTTACAACACTTATGGATTCGCTTGTTTAATTGTGTTTGCCCATGTGGCTCGCATTAGATACTCAGACATCATACTCTTCATGATTTGAAAAGCGCACGAGACCAAATCCAACACGTTAATTGGCGCGGTTTCGTAATCGAATCAAATATCTTGATATGTCACGAATCATTCTATAAAAATATATACAGTATATTCCAATATTTCCAATTTGTCCGCATAGTGTCGCTGGCATCGACCTTATAGTTCGACTTTCCGGTTGTTGTTCTTTGTATCATGTCATATCTCATCAGTTGGTGTCTTGTGGCCGTTGCAGTTAGGTGATTCATCATTTAACTGAAGAAGTTACTGATGGTGCCATCTTGTTGAAATGGGCAATCAAGTGAGAGATTTTCAGTAAGTCCTGATGCTCCTTCAGCCATTTTTATCTTTGTCGTGATCGTTGTCTGGAATTCAGCGCGTGCTTTTTGTAAACCTCAAGGTCATTTAGACAAAAGCGACTTAGATTTGGTTTAAAATATTTCTTCCACGGTCATAATCAATATCAAACTTGTTAGCTTCGCCCGCGCCATTGCTACATTGAGCACATCCTCAATTGCATTATTTCTCATGCGAGTACTTTTATTAACCTAACAAACAAAATATCCTAGCTGAACTCGAATTACAGTAGGAACCTATTTCGAAGATGGCACTGGTTTATTTTGTCGGTTGGTAGAATAGCCAAGTTTATCAACCCAAGTAATAACAAGATTAAACTTATGGTAGTGTAGTATGACGGTATGATAATATTTCGTAATGTCATGTCATACGTCTCCAGTCTTGATATTGTGCTTATTACTGTGCTTCACTGGAGACGGACAACTAATATTTCCCAAAAACGGAAAATGGGCCAACTTATAATACTTTGTCAGCTTCTGTTCTGTACACTGAGTGTACATGTTTATTCACTTAAATCTTCTTCATGCTTTAAAATTTTCTTGCACAGTTGCTGCCACAGGCAGAAACACTATCTGATTTGTTTTAAAATTGAGCTAAAAGCATATTTGCATTTACTGTGGTATTCCCACCTTTTAACAGTTTGAAAATGTAGTTATTCGCTCCGTAAACCAGAAAAAAAAACATTTGTAAAACAGCAGTCATTCAATGGTTATGAATGGAAAACAAATCGCTTCACCACTTTTCTCGAAATGTAACCAAATGCAAATACAGTGAAAGCTCGATAACTCGAAGTCGCAGGGGACCCCCAAAAATATTCGACTTATCCGAATTTCGAGTTATCG